>PVHT020000078.1:1931418-2122302 GCA_004024745.2 Catagonus wagneri | reverse complement strand
GCAATGTCTTAAGTTGAATGAATTCTAACAGCCCTGCATTTTTACTCCTTCCATCTCATTTAATTTTATTTTTAAAGCCACACCTGTGGCATATGGGTGTTCCTAGGATAGGGATTTAATTGGAGCTGCAGCTGAGGCCTGTGCCATGGCCATAGCAACACTAGATCTGAGCTGCATATGTGATCTATGTTACAGCTTGCAGCAATACTGGATCCTTAACCCACTAAGTGAGGCCAGGGATCAAGCCTGTATCCTCACTTTGTGTCCTTTAACCAACTAAGCCACAACAGGAACTACTCAATATTTTTGATATAATATTTAATATTTTTTGCATATTCCTTAACTACTTCTGGTGGATATTACTACTTAAAAAAAAACTTTCTACTAGATTTTTAAGTGGCTGACTTACTGACTATACTGTATGTTTCCTTTTAGCAGTGAGTTTTTTACTGTCATAATTTTTATGTTTTTATTTTTATTTTTTATTTTTTTGTCTTTTTGCCTTATCTAGGGCCGCACCTGTGGCATATAGAGGTTCCCAGGCTAGGGGTCTAACAGGAGATGTAGCTGCCAGCCTTTGCCACAGCAACGCAGGATCCAAGCTACATCTGCAACCTACACCATAGGTCATGGCAACGCTGGATCCTTAACCCACTGAGCAAGGCCAGGGATCGAACCTGCAAACTCTGTTTACTAGTTGGATTTGTTAACCACTGAGCCACGACAGGAACTCCCAATAATTTTTATATTTTTAGTTGTGGTCTTCTCTGCTTGGAAAAGTCCCTTTAATTTTCTTGTAAAGTTATTGATGCTGAATTCTTTGTTTTACTTGTTTGTGGAACTTTTAAACTTTTCCTCAAATTTGAGTGATAGACTTTTCTGGGTAAAATGTTCTTGGTTGTAGGTTTTTTCAACACTTTCAATATATTGTGCCACTCCTTGCCCGAAATATTTCTGCTGAAAAGTCAGCTGATAGCTTTAAGGCTGTCAGTCCCCTTGTATATAACATTTGCTTTTTCTTTACTGCTTTTAAGATACTTATTTTTTGCCAGTTTTACTTATAAGGTGTCTTGGTGTGGACTTCTTTGGAACTCTCTGTGCTTTTATTCTTTTCTTTGTCTTTTTAGGGCTGCACTTGCAACATACGGAAATTCCCAGGGTAGGGGTGGAATTGGAGGTACAGCTGTCAGCCTACACCACAGCCGCCGCAATGCAAGATCCATGCTGTGTCTGTGACCTACAGCACAGCTCATGGCAACATTGGATGCTTAACCCACTGAGCAAGGACAGGGATCGAACCCATAGTCCTCATGGATACTAGTTGGGTTTATTTCCCCTGAGCCACAGTGGGAACTCCCTCTTTGCTCTTTCTTTACATGGATGTCTATTCCTTTCTCAGGTTAGTGACGTTTTCAGCTATTCTTTTTTCAAATAAGTTCTCTGCTCCCTTTTCTCTTTGTTCTCCTTCTGAGACCTTAAAATGTGAATGTTAGTATGTCTGATGTTGTTTTGGAGGCCTATTAAATTATTCTAATTTTTTAAAATTCTTTTTTTTCCTTTATTTGTGTTGCTTGAGTGATTTCCACTACTCTGTCTTCCAGTTTGCTGGTCCATTTCTCTGTATTGTCTACTCTACTGCTGATTCCCTCTAGCATATTTTTTAATTTCAATTTTTGTATTTAGCTTTGGTTCTTCTTTATATTTTTCAGTTCTTCATTAACATTCTCACTGGGTTCATCCATTCTTCTCCTCAGTGTATTAAGCATCTTCATGATCATTAACTTGAATTTTTTACCAGGTATATTACATGTATCCATTTTGTTTAGTTGTTTTTCTGAAGTTTAGCCTTGTTATTTTATTTGGAATATATTTCCTTGTCCTTTTTATTTTGCAAAATTTTCTGTGTTTATTTCCATGTATTGAGTAGGTCAGTAACATTTCTCAGTCTTAGAGAAGTGGTCTTATATAGAAGACCTCCTGTGGAGCCAGCAGCACACTTCCCTGTGGTCATCACAATCATATGCTATAGGGGAACTTCATGCATGGACTTCATGGGCCTGTTTTGTAGCTGACTACTGTGAGCATACTTGTTGGCTCAGCTGGCCCCCACCATTTGTTGGCTGCCAGGGCTTGTCACATGTGGTAGTTAACTGGTAGGTCCTTGGTCTGGTGTTGCACTGTTACTGGGGTGGGTGGGGAGGTGTCTTCATACAGATGATTGCAGGGTCAGGGGTCCAGGACTGGTATTGCCTCACTCATGGGAGTCAGCCAATCAGGGGGACCTGGGGCTTGTTCCATTTGTACCTGGCTTCATGACCTGGAAGGTCACAGTTCTAATGTCAGCTAACTGGTGGGCAGATAAGCCCCTTGTGCTAGTAGGCTGGAAGGAAGATTTCAAAATTGCTCTTGCCAGCACCAGTGTCCATGTGGTAGAATGAGTTCCTCTAAATAGCTGCCACTAGTGTCTGTGTCCCATGGGGAGTCCCATTTGTCCCCGGTCTCTCTGAGAAACTAATACCAGCAAGTGGGTCTGGCTCAGGAACCTTTCCATTTTCTTTGCCTTTTTTTTTGCTTTTTAGGGCTGCACCCACAGCATATGGAGGTTCCCAGGCTAGGAGTCTATTCAGAGCTACAGCCGCCAGCCTACACCACAGCCACAGCAATGCCATATCCGAGCCACATCTGCAAACTACACCACAGATCATGGCAACACTGGATCCTTAACCCACTGAGCGAGGCCAGGGATCAAACCCGCAACCTCATGGCTCCTAGTCAGAGTCTTTTCTGCTGTGCCACGACAGGAACTCCCTTTAAACAAGCAGCTACACCTGCAGCATAAAGAAGTTCCCGAGCCACGGGTTGAGCCACAGCCACTGTAGAAGCAACTCCAAAGAGCTATGTTGTGAGCCACACGGGAAGTTCCAATTTTCTTCCTTTATGCTGGTACTGGGAGGGTGTAGGATTATGTGTGTGCCTTTTAGGAGCAAGTTTCTGTTTCCTACAACCTTCTGGCTCTCCTATATACAAATTTCACTGGGTTTCAAAGCCAGATGTTCTGGTGACTTGTCTTCTTGGTCCATGTCCCAAGAATGGAAAGCTCAGTGTAGGGTTTGGACTTTTTTCCTTGGTGAGAACCTCCACAATTTGGTTTGTCCTGTCATTTTTGGTTGCTCACCTGGGGTTGTGTGTCTTACTATACCATTTCTCTACTTCTACCCATCTCATTGTTGTTCCTTGTTTATATCTTTAGTTGCGGAAAATCTTTTCTGCTAGTCTTCAGATCATTCTCGTATATAGTTGCTCTATAAGTAGTTGTAATTTTTTGTGCCTGTGAGAGGAGTTCAAACTCAGTTTTTCCTACTCCGTAATTTTGGTCAATATTGTGATAGCATTTTTATGATGAAATAGTCTTGTTTGTCTTGATAATATTCTTTTCTCTGTAAACTACTTTTCTGATATTAATATAGTAACTCCAGATTTTTGACCCAAGTTAGGATGATATATTTTTCCCATACTTTAATTTTAATCTATTTGTGTCTTTGTATTTAAATGGATGTTTAATAGGAAATATATAGATTTGAATGTTGCTTTTTTTCCCAGTCTAAACAAATCTCTAATTTTAAGACCATTTATATTTAATATGATTGTTGATCTACTTTTTACATCTGTCTCCTTGCTACTGTTATTTATTTGTCCTGTTTTACTTTGTTACATTTTTCTCTTTATCTTTTGAATTATGTATTTTTTGATGATTCTATGTCATGTGTTTTATTGATTCATTAAATATAGTTCTTCATTTTATTTTAATAGTTGTTTGAGGGCTTATAGTACAAATCTTTAACTCATTATATCTTCCATTATACCATTTTATACATCGTATAATGTATAAAAATCTTAAAATAGTGTACTTCCATTTCTCTTCATCTGGTCTTTATGACATTGTTGTCACACATTTTACTAAAATTTTCATTGAAGATGATTCTCTTCAATATAGATAATTATCTTTTAAGGGTATTAAATAATTAAAAACTCTATACAATAAACCCATATGGTTACCACTTCTGTTGCTCTTCACCTATGTGGATCCAGATTTACACCTGGTATCATTTTCCTTTTGCCTGAATGACTGCATTTAATACTGCTTGCAGTGGAGCTATGTTGGTCATGAATACGTTCATCTTTTGCAAATCTGAAAATATCTATATTTCCTCTTCACAGTGAAAAATATTTTCGCTGGGTATAAAATTTCATGTTGATAACTTTTTTCTTTCAGTATTTTAAAGATAGTGCTCCACTGATTTTATATTCTAAATACTATTCTCAAATACAAGGAACAAGAGCTCCTTGAATAAATAACTTGCTCTAGGTTAGGACTGGGAACATCCAATATGGGCCTGGAATATCTTGTTGAGAATATAAGGAAATGTTCAAAAAATTAATGATCAGATAATCAAATAATCTCAAATGGGCTAAGAGTCGGCTCAGTGGGGTTCACACTGGCAAAATTTAGCAGATAAATTGTGCATCAAATAAATAATTATAATAATAGTAATGATTATAGCTCATTGAATAAATTAAATAATAACTAAATATAAAAATAGAAGGGAAGACGAATCTCATCATAAAATATAGAGCCAGTAATTCAATGAAGATGAAATAATGGCATCAGCAAACCATCATTTGACAACCATCAGAATAATGCTTGATTTATGCATGAATGGGCAAAGGACACTATGACTAGGCTGTAAGTTTGTTGAGTATCATGATATCCCCTAGTATCCAGGTATTTCTCCACAAAATAATGGTTTATTTCAAAAGGAAGTAATTATTTAACCTTTCAATGTAGGTGACTGGCAGAAGTCACATTATTAAAATTGGTCAAATAATTGAATGATCAAAACAGACCTCCTCAGCAGTATGATAAATTATTACCATTTATCCCCTGATAGAATGTAAAAGGAAAAATATAACCTCTATGATACTCTGCCAGATATACATAATCTGTACCTATATATGAGGAACATTAGACAAATACAAATTAAGGGAGATACTAAAAATAACATCTATACCATTCAAAAATAGCAAAGTTATGAAAGACAAAATAAAATTGTGACTATTAGAGATTAAAGGAGAATAAAGCAATATGAAGTCTGGGTGCAATATGTGATTCAGGATTTCATTTTACTATAAAATATATTGTTCACACAATTACAAAAATTAAGATTATAGTTTAGATATTCTCACTGCACAGATTTTATCTTCATGATATTATGGTGTTATAAAAAATACCCTTTTTTTAGGAAAAAGATGGTGATAAATTTAGGGGTAGTTGGGTTTTATATTTACAACTTAATCTCCAATGATTCAGAAAACAAAATAAGAGAGGAAAAATATAGTATATGTGATAAAGTGTTAGCAGTGGGGGATTCTGAATATACAATTTCTTGTATTATTTTTAATTGTAGTCTTAGTCTGAAATTAAGCCAATATACAAACATATTTTTGGCCATGCCCATGGTATGTGGAAGTTCCCGGGTGAGAGACTGAATCCATACCACAGCAGCAACCCAAGCTGCTACCATGACAATGCTGGATGGTTAACCTGCTGTACCACAAGAGGACTCTGAAAAACACTTTTAAGAAGTTAAAAAAAAAAAGTAGTATGTGTTTTGAATTTAGTAAACACATCTGCCATTGCAGGAGAGAGGTATCCTATAAAACTGAAAACAGAAGATTCATTTAATAGATACATAGGGGAATAAAAAGCCAGTTTCAGTGGATTCACTTTAAGTTATTACAATTTTATTGAATATATACTATGTGCTATGCAGCGTGCTCAAACTTGGGAAATTAAAGAAGAATAAGACTAGAGATGGGGCAAATTTATTATATGATGTGGAAATGGTGTATGAAGATCTCCATAACAATTTTCTTTCCATTCTGAAACATGTTTGGTCTGAGAGATACGCCAGTGATCTGACTGTTGAAGTTGGTGGAATCAATCATAAGAAAGATGTTTCAGGTGTCAAGTCCAAATTGAAAAAAAATCTCAGTAGTGTGCTTCTAAAATAAATTGTGGGAGTTCTATTGTGGCTCAGCAGAAACAAACCCGACTAGTATCCATGAGTATGCGGGTTCCATTCCTGGCCTTGCTCAGTAGGTTAAGATTCCAGCATTGCTATGAGCTGTGGTATAGGTTGAAGATACGGCTTGGATCTCGTGTTGCTGTGGCTGTGGCATAGGCCAGCAGCTGTAGCTGTGATTCTACCCGTAGCCTGGGAACTTCCATATGCTTCAGGTGTGGCCCTAAAAAGATAGATAAATAAATAGTTGATGTTGCTGATGAATAAACTTCTGCAAAAAACAATCTTGTTAGAAAATTCATTTCTGCAAACATGTTTTCCTGAGAATAGCTTTAATTGAATTGTGGGTTCATTTTATATTTTTATGAAAATGAATATATTTTCTCTTAGTAGGTAAATAATTGAGAAAGAAGAAATGTAAATGCCTTCTCATGGGAAACAATTCAATAATTATTCTTTCCTGTTTACTAATTATTCATGTTTGCTAAGTGCTTATTTTGTGCTTGTTCTGTAGTAGACTGTGTTCTAAATTCATCCCTGTTTACTATTTATTCATGTTTGCTAAGTGCTCATTTTGTGTTTATTCTGTAGTAAACTCTGCTCTAAATTCTCAACTATTAGAAAAATACATCTACTATAATTGAGAATTCATAACAAAATCTTTAAGATGGCTATTTTGAAAATGTTTTACCTTTGTTATTTTATTGAACTGTGGAGTAAATTGTCTTAAAACCTATTTAGATTGAAAAGAAATATATCTTGTTTGGATATTTTACTATAAAAATTGTTGGAGTTCCTGTTGTGGGTCAGTGGTTAATGAACCTGACTAGCATCGATTAGGACACAGTGAGCTGTGGTGTAGGTGGCAGACACGGCTCGGATCCTGTGTTGCTGTGGCTGTGGTGTAGGCAGGCAGCTGTAGCTCCAATTCAACCTCTAGCCTGGGAACCTACATATGCCACAGGTGCGGCACTCAAAAGACAAAATAAATAAATAAATATAAAAAAATTGTTAAGGACAAGTGTATTACGTTCACATAATGTAATGGTTATATTGTAAATTCATGTAAAATTTTGAGAGAATCATTTAGATGCCAGAGTTATATAAGCCAGGTTTATTTATTTCTTCATGAAGAATGGTAGGACATTTTCAAGCTGTCTGCCTTTTTTCCTTTATCTTTTTTTCTTTCTTGAAGTTAAAGAAATTAAGAAGTAGGCTTTTTGGGAAATAAGCAAATTGATTTTAGTTCAAATTAGAAATACTCTATTACATAGCTCTCCTGAGAACCAGTGTATCTATCAAATTCTGAGTCCTGATTTTCTGTTGACAAAAAAAGCACCATAATTGTGATTTCAACAGCCAAGATATGAGAAAAAATAAATTGGGAACAATGATATTGAGTGGCATTGATCAAGTAGTTTTGATATTTCTGCGTAGAATTTTTTTTTTGAAATTCAAAGAGCAAGATAGAAGTGTTTGTTTTCAATGAAAAAGCATAGTCAAGGATGGAGGTAGAGATATCCAATATCCATTTATTCATTGATTTACTAAACTAATATTATTGCTAAGTATGTGCCAAGAACTTCCCTATATGCTCTAGTTATAAGGGTTGACACATGAAACCAAATAAGTATAGAAAATTTCCCCCAAAATCCAATTTTGAGTGAAAAGAAAAAAGATCAAAGGCTAATATCTGCAAAATAACAACATCTGAGATTTGAAGAGAGAAAGAAGAGACATAGGTGGATACAGGGCAGTTCCAGAGAAATAGAGGGAGAAACGGGAAGGAATAAAGAAGGACTTCTTATGGCGACCTTATGGCCCTCCACAGCACCAGAAACTTTATAGAGTCCTAATAGTGCCCCAAAAAGCTGTAGTTCTAAGAAAAGGCTAATGTATTTGACAAGCAGCTGAAGATTAGTGAATTCTACAACTTTAGTAGTGTTCTGGGAGCTGAAGCAACATTTCAACGATGTAAGGAAGAAAAATATAGGGAAACTGAGGGTAAATTATTCTTTAAAGATATTTAGCAAGGAAGGAAAGAAAAAGGCTAATGGAAAGAAGAGGGAATTTATCAGAAATGGCTCATAAAGAAAATATTACTATATACTCAGCCACAAACAAGAATGAAATAGTGATATTTGCAGCAACATGGATGGATTTGAGATTAGCATGCTAAGTGAAGAAATTCAGAGAAAGCCCAATAACATATGAGATCTCTTACTGTTGCATTTAGAACGGATGGGTGGATCCGGCATTGCCGTGAGCTGTGGTGTAGGTTGCAGACATGGCTCGGATCCCGCGTTGCTGTGTCTGTGGCGAAGGCCGGCAGCTACAGCTCCTGTTAGACCCCTAGCCTGGGAACCTCCATATGCCACGGGTGCGGCCCTAGATAAGGCAAAAAGACAAAAAAAAAAAAAAAAAAAGAAAGGATGGGTGATGGGTTCCTGCTGTGCAGCACAGGGAACTGTATCCAATCTCTTCGGTCAGAACCTGATGGAAAATGAAAACAATGGGTGCGTATGGGTGGCTGGGTCACTTTGCTGCACAGTAGAAATTGAAGGAATATTGTAAACCAACTATACTGTAATAATTTTTTTAAATGATATAAATGAACTTATTTACAAAAGAAAGATATGATACTGTAGCATCTGCTTTATATATTTATTGATTCCTTCAGAAATAAGTGAAATGACCTTTAATCAATGTTGGAGGGCTTAGAAGAATGTGAGAATATATATCATAACCTACTATGCCCAACATGTAAGCCAGACAATCTTTACTTCAAGAAAAGAAAAAGGAAAACAACATGATCATAAAAAATAAAAATTTCTGTCATCAAAAGATCCCATAAGACAACTGTGAAAAGATATCTTCAGTTCATATATCTGATTAGTATATTAACCAAAAAAAAATTTCCCTAAAATAATTAAGAATTAGGAGGTCCTGTTTTGACACAGCAGAAAACAATCTGACTTCCACCCCTGGTCTTGCTCAGTTGGTTAAGGATCTGGCGTTGCCATGAGCTGTGGCACAGGTCACAGCTGCATTTCCAAATTGACCCGTCACCTGGGAATTTCAATACAACACTGGTGTGGCCATAAAAAGAAAAAGGAAAAAATAAAATGATACTAGATATAAGTAGACATTTCATAGTAGATCAAACAGTAATGGCCAGTGAATACATGAAAATCTCTTGAGCATCTTTAATAGTCAGGAAAATGCAAATTAAATTCACAATAACATAATATGTAGGAGTTCCTGTCATACATGGCTCAGTGGAAATGAATCTGAGTAGGAAGCATGAGGTTGTGGGTTTGATCCCTAGTCTTGCTCAGTGGGTTAAGGATCTGGTGTTGCCATGAGCTGTGGCATAGGTCGTAGACACAGCTCAGATCCCGCGTTGCTGTGGCTGTGGTGCAAGCCAGCGACTGTAGTTCTGATTGGACCCCTACCTTGGGAACCTCCACATGCTGCAGATGCAGCCTTAAAATGACAAAAGACAAAAAAATAAAAAGGGATAATATGCATACCCACACAATAGCAAAAACTTAAAAGTTTGATAATACCAATTTTAAATAAATGTTGAGACAGCAGGAATGCTTAACTAGTACTAATGGGAGGATAACCTAGCACAATTATTTTGGAGACAGTTTGACATTACCTAACAAAGCTAGAGCTGTGCATAGCTATACACTAGGCTACAAGGTATATAACTGAGAACCTTTTCCAAGTGTATACCAGGAGACATTAAAAAACATTCATAACACATTATTTTGAATTACAGTGCTGCAGTGAATATAGGGGTGCATGTGTCTTTTCAAGGAAAGTTTTGTCCAAATACATGCCCAGGAGTGGGATTCTTGGAACATAAGATAGTTCTATATTTATTTTTCTGAAATATCTCCATATCGTTTTCTATAGTGGTTGTACCAGTTCACATTCCCACCAACAGTGAAGGAGGGTTCCATTTTCTTCACACCCTCTCTAGGATTTGTTATTTGTTGACTTATTAATGATGTCCACTCTAACCAGTGTGAGGTGGTATCTCATTGTGGTTTTGATTTGCATTTCTCTAATAATCAGTGATGTTGAGCATTTTTTCATGCATCTCTTGGCCATCTGTATATCTTCTTTGGAGAAATGTCTTGTCAGGTCTTCTGCCCATTTTTCAACTGGGTTGTTGGTTCTTTGCTGTTGAGATATATGAGTAGTTTGTATATTTAAGAGAGTATGCCTTGTCAGTTGCATCATTTGAAACTATTTTCTCCCATCCTGTAGGTTGTCTTTTTGGTTTTTATTATGGTTTCCTTTGCGGTGCAAAAGCTTGCCAGTTTTATTAGGCCCCATTGGTTTATTTTTGCTTTTATTTGTGTTGCCTTGGGGGAGTGACCTAAGAAAACATTTGTATGGTTGGTATCAGGGGATGTTTTGCCTGTGTTCTCTTCTAGGAGTTTTATGGTGTCTTATGTTTCAGTCTTTCAGCCATTTTGAATTTATTTTTGTGCATGGTGTGGGGGTGTGTTCTAGTTTCATTGATTTACGTGAAGCTGTCCAGTTTTCCTAGCACCACTTGCTAAAGACAATTTTTCCTTTTATATTCTGGCCTCCTTTGTTGAAGATTAATTGACCATAGGTGTCTGTTTTTTTTTTTTTTAACGCATTCTCTATTCTGTTCCATTGGTCTGTACATCTGTTTTTGTAACAGTACCACACTGTCTTGATTAATATAGCTTTGTAATATTGCCTGAAGTCTGGGAGAGTTATGCTTCCTGCTAGGTTTTTGTTCTTCAGGATTGTTTCGGCAATTCTGGGTCTTTTATGGTTCCATATATATTTTATAATTGTTTGTTCTAGTTTTGGGGAAAATGTCACGGGTAATTTGATAGGAATTGCAATGCATCTGTAGTTTGCTTTGGGTAGTATGGCCATTTTTATGATATTGATTCTTCGAATTCAGGAGCATGGAATATCTTCGCATTTCTTTAAATCCTTTTCGATTTCCTTAATTGATGTTTTATAGTTGTCAGCCAATAAGTCTTTCACCTCCTTGGTCAGTTTATTCCCAGATATTTGATTTTTTGGGGTGTGATTTTAAAAGGTATTGTATTTTTATATTCCTTTTCTAGTATTTCACTGTTAGTATACAGAAATGCAACAGATTTCTGAATGTTAATCTTGTATTCTGCTGCTTTGCTGAATTCATTATCAGTTAGTTTTTGTGTGGAGTTCTTCGGGCTTTCTATATACAGTATCATGTCATGTGCATAGAGTGACAGTTTTATGTCTTCTCTTCCAATTTGGATACCTTTCATTTGTTTTGAGTACTGTGACTAGGACTTCCAACACTATGTTGAATAAAAGTGGTGAGAGTGGGTGTCCTTGTCTTGTTCAAAATTTTAGTCAGAAGGATTTCAGTTTTTCTGCATTGAGTATTATATTTGCTGTGTGTTCATCATAAATGGCTTTTATTAGGTTAAGGTATGTTACCTCTATACCCACTTTGTTAAAATTTTTATCATAATTGGATGTTGGATTTTGTGAAATGCTTTTTTGCATCTTTTGAGATGATCACTTGGTTTTTGACTTTTTTTGTTAATGTGATGTATGATATTGACTGATTTGCATATGTTGAACCATCCTTGTGAACTTGGAATGAATCCCACTTGGTTGTGGTATATGATCCTTTTTTATATGTTGTTGGATTCAGTTGGATAAAATTTTGTTGAGAATTTTTGTGTCTGTATTCATCAAAGATTTTGGCTTATAATTTTCTTTTTTGGTAGTATCTCTATCTGGTTTTGGTATTAGGGTGATGGTGGCTTGATAAAATGTCTTTGGGTGTGTTCCTTCTTCTTCAACCTTTTGGAAAAGTTTAAGAAAGATGGGTGTAAATTTCTCTATGTATGTTTGGTAGAATTTGCCTGTGAAGCCATCTTGTCCTGGGCTTTTGTTTGTAGGGAGTGTTTTTATTATATATGCAATTTCATTTATTTTGTTTATTTGGGTTTTTTCTCTCCTATTCTTGGTGGATCTGGCTAAAGGCTTGTCAATTTTGTTTAGTCTTTCAAAGAACCAGCTCTTTGTTTGATTAATTTTTTTCTATTGATTTTTGAATCCCTATTTTATTAATTTCCTCTCTGATCTTTATGATTTCCTTCCTTCTGCTGAGTTTAGGTTTTGTTGGTTCTTCTAATTTATTGAGGTGGTGGTTTTTTTCTTTTTTTGAGATTTTTCTTCTTTTTTGAAGAAGGCCTTTAAGGCTCTGAACTTCAATTTAAGCACTGTTTTTGCAGCATCACATAGATTTTGAATGGCTGTGTTTTAATTATCAATTCTCTTGAGGTATTTTTAAATTTCCCATTTGATTTCCTCTTTGATCCATTGGTTTATTAGTAGCATTACAGTTACTTTCCAGTCTGTGTGGCTTCCCACCCAGGAGGTATGGGGTTGCTTCTATTGCGTAATCGCCCTCCTACCTCTTGATGTGGTCTCCTCTTTGTCTTCTGGAGTAGAATATCTTTTTTTTTTTTTGCTTTTTGTCATTTTATGGCCGCACCTGGGGCATGTGGAAGTTCCCAGGCTAGGGGTCTAATTGGAGCTGTAGCCACTGGCCTGCGCCGCAGCCACAGCAACGCAGGATCCAAGCCTCGTCTGCAACCTACACCACAGCTCACGGCAACGCCAGCTCGTTAACCCACTGAGTGAGGGCAGGGATCGAACCTGCAACCTCATGGTTCCTAGTCAGATTCGTTAACCACTGCGCCACGACAGGAACTCCTGGAGTAGAATATCTTTTTTGGAAGTTTATAGTCCATTTGGTTTAAGGTTGCTCGGCATTTGGTTATAGTTTTGTTGTTTTTTTGGGAGAGAAGTTGAGCTCTAGTCCTTCTATTCCACCATTTTAATCCAATCTCCGTCCTCTTTTAGTTTTTGTTTGTTGGAGAGATACTTTATTTCTCCTTCTATTTTATATGATATTTTGCTGGGTAGAGTATTATAGCCTACAAATTTTTTCCTTTTAGAACTTTGTTTATATCTTGCCACTCTCTTCTGGCCTCTAGTGTTTCTATAGAGAAATCAGGTGATAGCCTTATGTGGGTTCCCTTATAATTAACTCTTTGTTTTTCTCTTGCTGCCTTTAGAATTCTCTCTTTAACTTTTGCCCTTTTTATTATAATATGTTTTGTTGTGGGCCTGTTTGGGTTTAATGTGTTCAGGGCCTTTTTTGCTTCCTGTATCTTGATATCAGTTTCCTTTATATTTGGAAAGTTTTTAGCCATAACTTCTTCAAATATATTTTCAATGCTCTTTATTTCTTCTCCTTCTGGAATCCGTATCATGCGTACATTGGCCCACTTTATATTGTCCTTTATATTATCCTATCAATCTCTTATATTGCGTTCATGTTTTTTCACATGGTTTCTGTCTGCTTTCCTGATTGGCTGATTTCCTTTATTCTATCTTCCCAGTCACTAATTCATTCCTCTGCATTATCCATGCTGCTTTGCAGTGACTTTAACTCATCTTGTGTCTCTGCAAATGAATTTTCTAGTTTTTCTTGGCCTCTCCTTATATTTTCTAGTTATTTTCTAAAGTAATCTGCCTTGCTGTTCATTTCCTTCTTAATTCCTTCATATCACTCTTAATTTCTTCAGTATTTTCACTATTTCCTGTTTGAACTCAGTGACTGTTAGAATGCAAAATTCTTTCTATTATTGCTCCTCCAGGTGAATTCTCCTGTTCTTTTAACCAGCAATGGTTTTTGAGCTTCATTTTGCTTGTATTTTTCTTATTCTGTGCATTAAGGGAAAACAGCTGTAGTCTTGGAGGGCTATTTAAATGTGTGAGCACCCCTGGGTATTTTGTGAAAGCTTACTTTTTATTTCTAGGGTGGTGTGCATGCTTTCAGGGAGATGGAGGCAATTGCCAGGGCTAGTAGTCAGTGCCTGGTTTCTGGGCCCTTTGTGGTGGCAAGGATCCATGGGAAGGTGACACAGGCTGCTCCTAGTTAGTTGCAGGGCCCTTGGAAATGAGTGATCAGGCAGATGTAGGTGGTGCCCAGAATATTTGGCAGCAGCAGGGCAGGTACATTCCAAAGGGACTGAGAGCAACAATAGTTGTTACTCAGTGCAATGCCCTCTTCTTTGCTGACCTCAGGGGTGCCTCAGGCTGCAGCTGGTGCCTGTTCACAGACCCATCATGGCAGCAGGCCTTGCCCACCTCTGCTGTCTGAGATGGCTGCTGTGGTTTGCTCCCACTATCTTTAGATTTCACAAGAGGCACAACATTGCACTTAACTCCCCAGTTCCCTTAGCCCACACAAGAGGTGCCCAGCCACCCATAGCCTGCACAGAGGCACCCTGTTGTGCATAACCCAGGCAAGTTGTGCCTTGCCACCTGTAGCCTGTGCCAGAGATGCTCCACCCTCTTAGAATTTGCATGGGCACAGGGAAAGATATTCCTATGGCGGTCCATCCCTCTTCTATTTGCCCTCCCTAACAATGTCACCTTGTTTCTCCTGTGGGCTCAGATCTCATCCCAGTTTCCCTTGGCTGTGGACTCAGCTCCCCAGCCTGTGGCACACCTCTCCCTACACCCTAAGGCTGTCTCCACACAGCAAACCCCAGTCCTCTCCCTGGAACTGACCTCTGGAGCCTAAATGTCAGTGCCCAGTCCAGTCCAAGCCTTTCAGGCTGTGGTATCCAGAGTCAGTGGTGCTAATGGTCTTTACGCTCTCACTCTGCTTTGCCCTCCTCAGTCCAGATGCTGCACTTTTCTCCATGACTTTGAAGTCCCTCCATCTCAGTTGATCTCATCCTTGGTGAGGTGGCTTTCCATGGTATGGTTTCCTCTCCTCTTTAACAGCTCCCTCTCAGGAGTGCTAGTCCCATCCTGATTCCTTTTTGCTTTCTTTCTCTTTTTTCCTTTTATTCTACCCAGTTGTGTGGAGGATTTCTTGGCCTTTTTGGAGGTTTATGGTCTTCTGCCAGTGTTCAGTAGAGGTTCTGTGTGAATCATTTACATGTAGATTTTTTTTTTGATGTGTTTGTTGGAGAAGGTGAGTGCCATGTCTTACTCCTCCAGCATCCTGATCCTTCTCCAGAACTAGTGATATATTTGTGAGGTAGCTTGCCATAATAGAAAATCATGATTAATATTGAAGTGGACAGTCTGAGTTTGAATATGAGTTCCAACAGTTTCTGGTTGTTATATTCTTCACAAATTTCCTCTCATTCTTGCTTTCTCAATTTGCCAGTCTATAAAATGGGGATAGCAAGAGAAGCCCCATAAAGTTTTGTAGTTTTTTTCTTTTGGAAGAGGTGGTTACAGTTCAGCATTATCAAGAAGAGACAGAGAAAATATATAAAAAATTTTGAAAGCATGTTTTCTGATGGGAAAAGATAATTAGAATAGTGAGCTCTATTTTAATATCCTCATGATAAAATAAACTGAAAAAGATGTTTTTATATCTAGAAATTATGCTATATATTCTTTGGCCTTGAATTCTAAAGCACATCATGTTACAAGGAAAAAAGAACTGACATTTTCTAGAGAACTTTGAAGATAGTAGCTAATTCATGACACTCAAAAACCACTTAGCAATATATACTAAAATCCTTTGGCATGAAGAAATGGATCATATACATTATCCTACTTATAAGGTAATCAGTCACAAATATAAGAGAATAGATGAGGTTTAATGTACACAAATAAAAGATTTGACTATATATAATCTACATAAACAATATAAAATGTGGGCTATATTTGCACATATCAATAATATATTTTTTGAACTCAGGAAATATACTTTAGAAGTTATAACAAAAACAATTAGTTTTAATCTTAAAGTGAAAGACTGCTATGTGATATAGATTTAGAAAATATATTATTTAAATAGAACAAAAGAAAAAATGAATCAATATAGAGCCACATTAGAACTGTTTACTTGGGTAAATCTCTGATTTATAAAACAATTGTAACTATGGACTCATTTCTTAAAATCTCAGCAGCTTTCAATATTAAACAGATAAAAATGGATCAGCTTTGGTTGAAAGTGTTGGGAGAAAGCAGGAATACATTCTTCAATTGCTCTTCCTGACCCCTCAACCATACCTGCTGAATATCTCCCCATAGCTTTGGAAAAACAGAGATGAAGGTATTGATTCTTCACAACTTCCTCCTGCTCAAGATACTTTTGCCTCCTGTAAAGAGTAAGTCATTGAGCCAAAGCACAGCTCTGCATGTGAATTGCTAACATAGGATGGATGATTTCTCTAAACAAAAAGTGCATGAAAAATACAGGTTGGGATGTTTAAAGTTGGATGAGTCAGTTTGGAGTGTAGATCATAGCTCAGTAAAGCAATGCTCGGTTTCTCTACTAAAGAGACTGCTCAGCCTTCGGTGGTGCTGGAATAATAACATTAGCTAGGAACTGGAAGCAAGTGGCAAGAAAATTGAAATGCAGAGGAACAAAACATAACATCCCACACTTTCATAAAATTATTATTCTGGAAGTGAATGCATAATTATCTAGTCCAGGGGTCTCCTATGTTTTTATATCATGCATTCCTATCATTTAATTTTTTTTTAGTTTATACTCTCTGAACATATGCAGTTATGCATTACATCAGTATACTATATTACTAACAGTTTCACAATATAAAAGAAATAAAAACAGAACTTAGTATGAAATAAAAATAGATGGCAAAGGTTTTTCTTCCATTTCCCAACTGAAGACAGTTGCTTAGGTTTTTCATGTCATGTTGATCTTGTACCTTCTATTACAACAACTATAAAAGGAATAGTGTGGAGCAGATTAGCACTATCAGTGATGGTAGATTTCAGTTTTTATCTCGTAAGATAAATATGCTCTAAGAATATTAGATTTATAGTGACATTTTAAATAATAGTGCTAACATGTTGTATACTTTATTCTAAAATTACATAATATGTTTTGGTGGGGGATTAAAGCTCTAATACTTAAAAGAACTTTAAATTTGCTTTAAACTGAGTCAACTAAGGCAGGTTGTTCTTGATTTTTATTTTAGTGTGGCTAAGTTTATGTTAATTATCATCAGAAACCATCTTGTAAAATTATTTCAACTCAAATTACAGATATTTGTATAGGATGAGTATAAATGAAAAGCAATTTATATGACACACTGAAATCATAAGGTATTTTTTGAATGCTAAGTGACTAGGAATTACAAAAATACTTTTAAAATTTATTTTTGTGGTGTGTAATTCAAAGCTCAGAACTTTTCAAATAAGAAGTTATTGGTCCTCTCTCTTATGGGTGATATTTTCTGCTGGAAGTAGAGGAAAGGGTGATTCATGCCCACAGTAGACTGTAAAATCTCCAACCTTTGTTAAAAAGCTCTCCAATTTCTTTTGGTTATTCTGCCCTTTTAAAACTACTAGAGGTATTTTGCATTAACTTTACATCATTTAACACCCATAAGATTATAGGACATAAATGTGCAAGTAAAAAGTGTTGTTGCCATATTTTTGAAGAAATAAAAGTAAATTTTTCCATTTTAATGCTTGTACATTTGCCATCTTTTGCTGAAAAATCCATATGTAAATTACTGGAAGTTGATTTTTTCCAGCTATTCATGGGGCATCTGAATGACCTTATAAATATGAATTGTTGAAGACTATGCAGAAGAGAATGATACTCTTAGATTTAGAGTAAACTTTTTTCCCAGAAGAAAAAAGTAAGCAAACATTAAATAAAAACTAAAAGGTATTAGATTAGAATCTTTCTAAAGGAAAAGGAATAAAACAACCTAAAACAATATAAATATCCACTAATCTAACTAAATTATTCTTGTTCTTTTTCATTGAGATAAAATTGACATACATATTAAAAGCTTAATATGCACAATGTGATGATTTTAGATACATATTGTGAAATGTTTATCATAATAAGGTTAAGGATCCTTCAAATCACATAATTACCATGTAGTTGTTACAGTGAGACAACCACCAGGTAGTCCCTGGCAACCACCATTCTATTCTCTGTTTCTATGAGTTCTATGATTTAGATCCCACATATAAATAGATCATGCAGTACAGGCAGACCTCATTTAAAAAATGTATTGGAATATAACTGCTTTACAATGCTGCGTTAGTTTCAGGTGTACAGCAAAGTGATTCAGTTATACATATACATATATCCATTATTTTGGATTCTTTTCCAGTATAGGTTATCATAGAATATTGAGTAGAGTTCCCTGTGCTATATATTAGGTCCTCATTGGTTATCTATTTTATATATAGTAGTGTGTATATGTTAATCCTGAAATCATAATGTATCTCTCCTACTGTCTCCCCTTTGGTAACCATTAATTGGGTTTCAAAATCTGTGATTGTGTTTCTGTTTTGTAAATGAGTTCATTTTTATATATATTTTTAAAAATTAGATTCCACATACTACTGGTATCATAAAATATTCATCTTTGTCTGACTTATTTCACTTGGTATAATCATCTCTACATCCATCCATATTGCTGCAAATGACATTATTTAGTTATTTTTATGGCTGAGTAATTATCCATTGTGCATATGCACACCACACCTTCTTTTTATTTTTCTTTTCTTTTCCATTTTTTTTTAGAGCCACACCTGCAGATATGGAGGTTCCCAGACTAGGGGTCTAATCGGAGCTACAGCTGCTGGCCTATGCCACAGCCACAGCCACGCCAGATCTGAGCCATGTCTGTGGCCTACACAGCAGCTCACAGCAATGCTGGATCCTTAACCCACTGAGTGAGGCCAGGGATCAAACCTGCAACCTCAGGGTTCCTAGTCCGATTCATTTCTGCTGCGTCACATCTTTATCCACACTGCTACTGATGGACATTCAGGTTGCTTCCATGTCTTGGCTATTGTAAATAGTGCTGCAGTGAATGTTGCGGTGCATGTATCCTTTCAAATTATTGTTTTCTACAGATATATTCAAGAAGTTGGATTGCTGGATCACATGGAAGCTCTTTTTTAGCTTTTTAAGGAAACTCCATACGGTTCTCCATAGTGGTTGCATCAATTTACATTCCTGCCAACAGTGAAGGAGGGTTCCCTTTTCTCTACACCCTCTCTAGCATATATTGTTTGTAGACTTTTTGATGATGGAAATAAATTCTGACTGGTGTGAGGTGATACCTCATTCTAGTTTTGACTTGCATTTATCTAAAAATTAGTGATGCTGAGCATCATTTCATGTGCTTTTTTGGCCATTTATATTTTCTTTGGAGAAATGTCTATTTAGATCTTCCACCTATTTTTTGATTTTTTTTTGATATTGAGTGCATGAACTTATTTTACATCTTTGAGATTAATCCTTTGTCAGTCATTTCATTTGCAAATATTTTCTCTCATTCTGTGGATTGCCTTTTTATTTTGTTTGTTTCCTTTGCTCTGCAACAGCTTTTATGTTTAATTTAGGTCTCATTTGTTCATTTAATTTTTAAAATTTTCCATGCAATCCCTATCAAATTACCAATTGTATTCTTCACAGAACCAGAACCAAAAATTTTAAAATGTGCATGGAAACACCAAAGACCCCCAAATAGCCAAATAAATACTTTGAAAGGAAAACAGCTGGAAGAATCAGTCTCCCTGACTTCAGACAAAACTACAAAGCTACAGTCATCAAAACAGTATAGTACTGGTGAAAAAACAGAAATATAAATCAATGGAATGAGATTAAAGCCCAGAAATAAACCCGCATGTCTATGCTCAATTAATCTATTACAGAGGAGGCAAGAGTATATAATGGAGAAATCACAGTCACTTCAATAATTGGTACCAGGGAGTTCACATCATGGCTCAGTGGTTAATGAATCCAACTAGGAACCATGAAGTTGTGGGTTCGATCCCTGGCCTTGCTCAGTGGGTTAAGGATCTGGCATTGCCGTGAGCTGTGGTGTAGGTTGCAGATGAGGCTTGGATCCTGCATTGCTGTGGCTGTGGCATCGGCCAGCAGCTACAGCTCCTGATAGACCCCTAGCCTGGGAACCTCCATATGCCACGGGTGTGGCCCTAGATAAGGCAAAAAAGACAAAAAAAAATTGGTACCGGGAAACTGGACAGCTATATGTTAAAGAATGAAATTAGAACATTCTCTAATAACAAACAAAAATAAATTCAAAATGGATTACAGACTGATCTCATTTTATTGTGGTTTGCTTTAC
The DNA here is from genome assembly GCA_004024745.2 of Catagonus wagneri. Classification (NCBI taxonomy): domain Eukaryota; kingdom Metazoa; phylum Chordata; class Mammalia; order Artiodactyla; family Tayassuidae; genus Catagonus; species Catagonus wagneri. Next base: position 2,102,021 of record PVHT020000078.1, on the reverse strand, counting down.
TCAAACCATAGGTACTGCATTTTTCACAGATTGAAGGTTGGTGGCAACCTTGCATCAAACAAGTTTATCAATACCATTTTCCAACTTCGTTTGCTCACTTTGCACCTTTGTGTCACATTTTGGTAATTCTCACAATTTTCCAAACATATTTGTTATGATGACCTGTGTTCAGTGCTCTTTGATGTTACTGCTTCAAAAAGAATATGACTCGCTGAAGGCTTAGGTGATGATATCTTTGTAACCAATAAATATTTTTTAATCAAGGTATATACATTGTCTTTTCAACATAATGCTGTTGCACACTTAATAGACTACAGTACATTGTAAACATAACTTTTATATGCACTCAGAAACCAAAAATTTATATGACTTCTTTTATTGTGATATTTACTTTGTTGTGCTTTGGAACAAAACCCATCATATCTCCCAGATATGCCTGTATTTATCTTTCTCTGTATGCCTTATTTCACTTAGCATAATGCCCTCAAGGTCCATTTACATTGTCATAAGTTGTAGGGTTTCCTTCTTTTTTGTCATTGAATAATATTTCCTTGTGTGTATATTATATATATCTCATATCTTTATCTCACATATTATCTATTTTTCATTGATAAATATCGCTCATTGGCATTTTTCTCTTCTCATTTTGATCACAGCCACTCTAACAAGTGTAAGGTGATAGCTCACTGTAGTTTTGATTTACATTTTCCTGGGGATTAGTAATGTGGGGATTTTTTTGTGTATTTGTTTCCCATTTATATGTCTTCTCTAGAGAAATTCAAGTACTCAACCCATTTTGAATACTTTTTTAATGAGTTCATAAAATATTTAGGATATTAATCCCTTATCCAGAAAGAGATTTGCAAATATTTTCTTGTTTCACATCCACTCTAGCAAGTGTAAGGTGATAGCTCACTGTAGTTTTGATTTACATTTTCCTGGGGATTAGTAATGTGGAGCATTTTGTTGTATATTTGTTTGCCATTTATATGTCTTCTCTAGAGAAATTCAAGTACTCTACCCATTTTTAATAGTTTTTTAATGAGTTCATAAAGTATTTTGATATTAATCCCTTATCCAGATAGAAACTTGCAAATATTTATGTTGCTGATTGTTTTGTTTTGCTGAGAGCAGTTTAGTTTGATGTGTTCCCAACTGTTGATTTTTGCTTTTGTTTTGTTTTTGATAACATATCCCAAAAATTCTTGCTGAGACTAATATTTGTTTTCATCTGGCAGCTTTACATTTTTAGGGTTTCCATTTATGTCATTTATTCCTTTTGAGTTCATTTTTGTGAGTGATGTAAGACAGGATTCCAACTATATTTTTCTCCACTGAGTGAGTGAGTGAGTTATTTATCTATCTATCTATCTATCATCTATCTGTCTGTCTGTCTGTCTGTCTATCTATCTATCTATCTATCTATCTATCATCTATCTATCTACTTGCTTTTTAGGGCTGCAACTGTAGCATATGGAAATTTCTAGCCTAGTGGCCAAATCAGAGCTACACTGCTGGCCCATGCCACAGAAGTTCAGGATCTGAGCTGTGTTTGTAACCTACACCACAGCTCATGGGAAAACTGGATCCTTAACCCACTGAGTAATGCCAGGGATTGAATCCACATCCTCATGGAAACTAGCTGGGTTTTATAACCCTCTGAGTCACAATGGAAACTCTCTCCACTGAGTATTCTTGAATTCATCTGTGAAGACTTCTGTTCCTGTGATTTTCATTATGGCTCCTTGACAAATATTAGTTGACCATGTATATTTGAGTTTATTTCTGGGTTCTCAAATTATGTACTTTTCATCTGTTATGGGTCTTTATGCCAGTAACACACTGTTTTGATTAAGATAGCTTTCCAAAATAGTTTGAAAGTAGAAACTAGAATCTCCAGCTTTGTTCTTTCTCAAAATTGCTCTGGCTGCTCAGGGTCTTTGTGGTTCTCTGTGCAGTTTGGGATTATTTTTCTGTTACAAATGCCACTGAGATTTTGATAGTGATGGCCTATAAATGACTTTGCATAATATGAACATTTTAACAATATTAACACTTTCAATTCATGAATATATCATTTCATTTATTCATGTCTCCAATTTGTTTCATCAATGTCTTATCCTTTTTAGTGTACAGATGTCTCATGTCCTTGGTTCACTTTATTCCTGAAGATTTGATTGGTTTTAAATATATTGTAAATGACATTGTTTTAATTCTTTTTAGGATAGTTCATTGTTAGTGTATAGAAATAGACCTTATTTTTGTATGTTGGTTTTGTATCCTGAATCTACTGAATTTATCAGCTCTAGCAGTTTTATTTTTGAGTCTTTATGGTGGTCTACATACAAGATCATTTTAATAGCAATAGGTAATTTTACTTCATTTTAGTGTTTTATTGAAATGTAGTTAATGTACAAAGTTGTTATAATTTATGCTGTACAACAAAGTGACTCAGTCATACACTTACACATATCCACTCTCTCTCAGATTCTTTTCCCACATAGATTATCACACAATATTGGGTAGAGTTCTCTGTGCTATATAGAAGGTCCCTCTTGGTCAGTCATTCTGCATACCTACTTTTTCATTTCTGATCTGATACATTTTATATGTTTTTCTTACCTACTCTTCCTACAAGGTATTCAAGTAGTATGTTGAACGCAAGTGGTGAGAATGGGCAATCTTGTCTTGATACTGTTCTTGAAGGAAAATCTTTCAAATTTTCACTGATGAATATGATATTACCTGTGGTTTTATAACATATAACCATATCATGTTGAGATATGTTCCTTCTGTATACAATTTGTGGAGTATTTTGAGCATGAAAGAATGTCAAATTTTGTCAAATGTTTTCCTGCAGCTGTTGAGATTATCATGTAATTTTTAATTTCAAACTTAAATTAATGTATAACATTTATTGATTTGTCCATGTTGAACAAAATTTCATTCCAGGGAAAACCCCCACTTGAACATGGTGTCTGATACTTTCGATATGTTGCTTAATTTGATTTATGAATATTTTGTTGAGAACTTTTGCATCTATATTCAACAGAGATATTGGCCTGTAGTCTTATATTGTAGTATCCTTATTTAGCTTTGGTAACAGGGTAATGGTCACCTTGCAAAATGATTTTGAGAGTGTTCCATCCTATTAAATTTTTGTGAATAATTTGAGAGGGATTGGTATGAAATTTTCTTTAAGTGTGTGATAGACTTCACCTGTGAAGCCATCTGGTCACGTGATTTTCATTGTAGGAAGTTTCTGATTACCAATTCAATCCCCTTCGTGGTCTACTCAGGTTTTCTATTTCGTCATGATTTAGTCCTGCTAAGTTGCATGTGACTAGGAAGTTGCTAGGAATTTACACATCTTCTATGTTGTCCAGTTAACTAGAAGTGTAATATTTATAGATAGTATAATTTTTCACAGTAGTCGCTTATGATCCTTTGCATTTTTGTGGAATCAAATATAAAGTACTGTCTTTCATTTACAATTTTATTCATTATTTATTTTTATTTTTAATTTATTCATAACCTATTTATCTGCCCTCTCTTTTTCTTGGTAAGTATAGTTAAAAGTTTTTCACTTTTGTTTATCTTTAAAAAAAAATCCAGCTCTTAGTTTTGTTGATCTTGTCCTATTGTTTTTCTGTCCTCTACTTCATATATTTTTGCTCTGATCTTTGTTATTTCCTTCCTTGTGATAACTTTGGTTTTTATTTTCCTATTTCCTTGATTTGTAAAATTTGGTGGTTTGAGATTTCTTTTTTCTTAATAGAGATGTTTATCTCTATAAACTTCCCTATTATCACTGCCTTGGCTTCATCCCATAACTTTTGGTATGTTTTCTTTCTATTTTTGCTTCTTTTATGATATTTTTTGACTTCTCTTTGGATATTATCTTTGAACCATTGGTTGTTCAGGATCGTGTTGTTTAATTTGCACATATTTGTAAAATTTTCAAATTTCTCCCTGTTACTGATAATTAATTTTAAATCATTGAGGTCAGAAAGGATAGTTATGATTTCAGCCTTTCAAAATATATGAAAACTTGCTTTGTGACTTGACATATAACCTATCCATAGAACGTTCTGTGTGCACCTGAGAAGAATGTGTATTCTACTACTATTGGATGGCATATAGTGTATATGACTGTTAGGTCCATTTGATCTACAATATAGTTTGTCTAGTATTTCCTTACCGATTGTCTCTCTCGACAATCTATCCATTGATGAAAGTTAGATACTGATGTTCCCTACTATTACAATGTGTTGTCTATTATTCCCTTCAGATCTATTAGTATTTGCTTAAAATGTATAGATATTCTGATGTTGGGTGCATATATATTTACAATGATTATATCATTTTGATAAATTAACTCCTTAACATTATATAATGACCTTTGTTGTCTCTTTTACCAATTTTAGCTTAAAGTCTTGTCTGCTATAAATATAGCAACCCCTGCTCTCTTTTTGTATCAATTTGCATAGGATATATTTTTCCATCTCCTAACTTTCAGCCTATGCATTCTTAAAGTGAAGTGTGTTGCATTTAGTTAGTATTTAGTGGCTCTTGTTTTTTCTTTTAGCCACTTTATGTCTTTTGATTAGAAAACTTAAACCATTACATTTCAAGTAATTATTGGTAGGTGAGGAACTTACTCATGTTTTCTTAATTAGTTTCTGGTTATTTTGTACTTCATTTATTCCTTTATTCCTCTCTTGCTGTTTTCTTTTGTAAAATTCTTTTTCTCATGTTTTTATCTACTATTGGTTTTGGTTTAGGGGTTAAATTGAAGCTTTCTTGAAACATCTTTCTGGTATGTCTATATTAAACTCATGTCTACTGAACTTAGGTTGAATGCAAAAACTCTACCCTTTTAATTCCCCCAAATTATGTCTTGGTATCACAGATTACATCTTTTTATACTGTGTATCCATTAACTAATTTCTTTTAGCTATAGCTGTTTTAATACTTTTCTCATTTAACCTTTATACTGGATTTAAGTAGTTAACCCATCACTATATTACAGTATTAAAGTATTCTAAATCTGATGACATATTGTTATCAGTTTGTTATATATTTTCATATGTTTTCATGTTACTAATTAGCATCTTTTTGTTGCAGCTTACAGAACCCTTTTCATCATTTCTTGTAAGGTAGAACTAGTGGTGCTTAATTCCCTCAGTGTTTATTTGCTTTAAAAATGTTTATCTTGCCTTCATCTGAAGGAAAACTTGGCTGGTAAAGTATCTTCTGTTTGTGATAATTTTCTTTCAGTACTTTGAATACAGGCATACCTTGGAGATATTGTGAGTTTGGTTCCAGACCATCACAATTAAATGAATAATGCAAAATGAGTCACAATTTTTTTGTTTCCTATTTTATATGAAAGTTATGTTTACACTATACTATAGTCTATTAAGCGTGCAATAGCATTATGTCTAAAAAGACAATGTACATACCTTAATAAAAAATACTTCATTGCTAAAAAATGCTAACCATCATTTCAGCCTTCAGTGAGTCATTAATCTTTTTGCAATCATAACATCAAAGATAACCGATCATAGATCACCATAAAAGCATAATAATATGGAAAATTTGGGAATATTGTGAGAAGAACAAAAATGTGACACAGAGACAAAAAGACGCTGATAAATGTGCTTGATGCAGGGTTGCCACCAACCTTTAATTTGTAAAAGATGCTCTATATATGTGAAGTGCAGTAAAGTGAAGCAGAACGAAATGAGGTCTGCCTGTATAACACCCAATTCTCTCCTGGCCTGCAAAGTTTCTGCTGAGAAATGTGCTGATAATAACCTTATGGTTGTTTATTTGAGATTTTTTCTCTTGCTGTTTTAAAAATTCTCTCCTTGTCTTTGATTTCAGATAGTTCCATTATAACATGTCTGGAGAAGATCATTTTGATGAAATTATTGGGTGATCTATTAGCTTTACAAATTCGGGTATCCAAATCTCTTCATCAGTTGAACAGGTCTTACCCATTATCTCTTTAAGTAGGTTTTCAGCCTTTTTTCCTCCCTTCTTCCAGGACTTTGAAGATGCACTGATTGTTTCTTTAAACATGTCCTTTAAGTATCATAGACTTTCTTTATTCCTTTTCACTTCTTTGTCTTTTTGTTCTTCTGCTGGAAATTTTCATGTGTTCTGCATTTGGGCCCCTGATACTTACTTTTCCTTAGTTCGGTCTGTTGCTAAGCTCTCTATTGAATTGTTCAGTTCAGTCACTGCATTACTCAGCTCCAAATATTGTTTGGTTCTGCTTAGTGGTTTCTATCTCTTGGTTAAACTTCTCCTTTTTTGTCTTATGTTGATTTCCTGATATCATTGTATTGTTTATCTGTGTTTTCTTGTTCTCTTGAGTATCCTTAGAACAATTACTTTGAATTCTTTGCCAGGAAGTTCCTGTAACTTCATTTCTTGGGGTCAGTTACTAGACAGGTACTGCATTTCATTTGGTGGTGTCATGATTCTCTCATTCTTTATGATACCTGTGGCTTTGCATAGATGTTTGTACATATGAAAGAGTCACTTCTTCCAGATGTTATGGATAGACTCTAGTAAGGAAATACCTTCATCTGCAGTGGACACTCAATGGATCATGGTTTGACCTCAGGTCTAATGATGCAGGATGCCAAATGCAGGGGTGTATACTGGCTCCAGTTCCAGGGAAGTGTAATATTTGTTCAGCTCAGACCACCTGGCTTCACAGCTTTAACAATTTCATGGTCCTTGATGAGCACTGTGGGGGATCTGTAGAGGTCCTCAGCAGCACCTGTAGGCCCATTAGCTAGGGTCCAAGATAGGCAGCAGTGGTACTGGACTGGATGGTGTGCACACAGTTGCAGGGGCCAGCTGAAGTTATCTATGTAGTGGCATGAGCCAGTTTTAGACACATACATAGTGGTGTGGGCCAGGGCCAACAGCAAGGACCATAGCCAATTGGTGTATTGCCAGCTGCAGAGGCCTGGATGTTGACATGTATTCTGTGATGGCAGGGTCTCACCACAGGTACACAGAGAAGCAGAGACCAGTGATGGGTGTCAGGGTGGTGAAATGCATTCCCATAAATATAGGGGCTAGTTACAAGACAGCCCAGCACTGCAGGCCATTATTATTTAACGGGGCCAGAGCCAAACCTCAAGAATCTACAAGGGCCCTTGCTTTTGGCATATTCTCTTGTATATGTAAGTTTTCCAAAGAGTACATGAACACCAGTGGAAGCTAGTAAAGGGAACCAGGTCAAGAGTGAACAGGTGCACAGCTGGAAGGGCTGGCTTCAGGTAAGCCAGTGGAAGAGTCCAGTGACAGGGCCTGGTTCATAGGTAGGTCTGGGGGATCTGGGAGTAGAAGCTGTGTGTGTGTGTAGGCCTGCATTGTGCAGGTGCATAGCAGCTATAGTTGTAGGTAAGCCCATTGGTACAGACCAGTGGCTGAAGATAAGACTGAATTTCAACTCTGGGGACCGTGATTCTTGGCATGAATTTCCATCGCTGTACAATTTCATCACAGGTGAGCACACAGCAGTAGAGGCTGGTGAGGAAAATCAGGCTAGTGGCAGGCAAGTGACCAGCCTGATGAGATGACCCTAACTTCACACTCCCAGTGGAGGGGTCCAGCCCTGGGCATCTGGGTTGGTGTTTTTCACTTGCATAGCTGTAGAGACTTAGGCTGGCTACTTGTGTGAGTCCCAGTTAAGGGAGAGAATGGGGAGGGTCTCAAGTGGCTGATCTCTAGAACATGGATATCTAGTGGGGGTTAGGGAGTGAGACGTGTGGGGTCCACAGAAGCTGTGCTGGTCATTGTCTTAAGTGGTGAAAGCTTTTCGGGTTCTCTGCACAATAGGTCAATGGGAACTGCAGTCACTCCTCCTGTGTGTGTGTGTGATATTTGAAGTCCCTCTTCTTCCTTGTTCCTAAGTACCTCTATACATTTTAGCTTTGGTGGCCTCTGGGTGGGGTCAAACCAAAGTGGATCCTTTGGTATTGCCCCAAAAGACTAGCGAGGCTGGCCAGTCACTTCACTCTCCTTTTCCTGGGGATAGGAACTCTTTCTAGCTGTAGAATTTCCTCTTGAAATTGAGCCCTGCTGGCCTGGGGGTGGGATGATGCAGTTCTTGATGAAAATGAAGTGATTCTTTTTCTCATGTAGTTCTTCCCAAGTTTTTTGTTAAGCTATGCTACTTGAGTACACTCCTGATGTCCCCCAGAGCTGTTTTTGTTCATGAATTGCTGTCCAACTATTGATCTTTGGTGGGGGGTGACACTGGGTATTCCTACTTCCCTATCTTGGTGACACATGCCCCCTAAATTAATTTTTCCTGGTTTCCTTCCAACCTTTATGTTTCCTAGGTTGTGGGTACGTGGAGGATTTGTTTAGCCTTCTATAATGTCTTGGAGAGCAAATTTTTTGAAAACTGGTATGTTTTGCAATTATGACATATAATCACCATCTCAATAATTGAGGTCTTACCTCTACTATTGGAAATATATCTCCTGCTAAAAACTGATCAAGAAGATACCAATAATAATATTTAACATTTGTTGAATGCTAGTTGTTTCAATCTAAAGATTGTACACAGATCATGAGACTGAATATTACTATCGTCCTGTGAGTTAGAGGATATTATTTTCCTTGTTAAAAATGAGTAAATTGAGCTTAGAGAGCTTAACTTATTTAAATCCATGCAACTAATAAATATTGGAGCAATGAAGCTCAGTCCAATTATCAAAATAATTCAGTTATAATCTCTAACTGCATCCAAATTTTCACAAAACTCAGCCTTTGGGGTTTTGAGTACATTTTCAATTATGTTTGAAAGATATTTTTGAGAGTACAGATAAAAATAAAAACAGCATTACATAATGCCACCATATAGTTCCAGATGAATCAGGAAGAACCACATGTGGTAGAATATGAATGGCCCTTACCTTCTGCAGTTGGAAAAATACTTGACATCAACATGGAAACTAGCATTTTATTATGACAGGAAGAACAGTGCCTTTTCTTTAACTGCATTCATTGTATCTAGAATATACTGTGCATCTAAATGCTTAATGCTTTTAATGTAATGGAATGGTTGAGTTAATGTCTATGCAGACTTTTGTTTTTTCCTGAGTGCAATGTATGGATATATTTAACTACTGATTACACTTTCCTATGTAATAGAAGCAGATTCTCAACATGATTTTAGTTTTAATAGTATACAGCAATCACCAGTAGATATCAGTGGGGAAGTACTGTCTTCAATTTTTGTGTCACTGTAGCCTGGTATGTCACACCTACTTTGTGTTCTACAAATGTTTGGTGAATGGATGAATTAAATATTGCTAATTTGGATAGATAATAGAACTTTATCTTTCCTTGTATTTACTGCACATTGTTACATTTATTTGGCATCCCATTGTTCTCTCTGCTTGAAATTCTATTTTTATTTATCCATCAAGAAAAACTTGGATCCCTTAGATCCTCTAATAATTCCTTTGTCTGCCCCTCAAAAGTGTTTTTTTCCCAAATTTTAACTCTTTATTGAAAAGGTATTTGTCATATTTCCTAATAAGTCACTCAGAAGCAAATGTCTATACTTTTTAAAATAAATGGCTTTGGGCTGGGGAGCATTTTCAGAATTGAGGTATAAATTGATATAACATTTTTTCAGATATACACAATGATTTGATATTCGTATATATTATGAAATGATCACTGAATTGACATTCAACACTATATATAGGTACAAAATTTGTTTTATCTTGTGATGAGGACTTTTAGGACTTATTCTCTAAGCAAATTTTACAACTTTCAAATATGCAGTACAATAGTATTTATAGTCACTGTGTTGTATATTATTTACAGCTGAAAGATTGTACCTTTTACCATCCTTCACACATGTTGTGCCTCTCTCCCCAGCTCTGGCAACCATTATATTGTTCTCTGTATCTATGAACTCTTTATTTTTATAATTTTTCTTTTTTTTTTTGCTCTTTATGGCTGCACTCATGGCAAATGGAAGTTCCCATTGCTAGGGGTCAAATTGGAGCTGCAGCTGCTGGCCTACACCACAGCCATAGCAATGTGAGATCTGAGCTGCATCTGCAACCTACACCACAGTTCACAGCAATGCCAGATCCTTAACCCACTGAGTGAAGCCAGAGATTGAGCCTGAATCCTCATGGATACTAGTCAGGTTCATTACAACTGAGCCATGGTGGGAACTCCAGAACTCGGTTTTTAAAAAATATTTCACATAATTGAGGTCACATGTTATTTGTATTTCTCTTATTTCACTTAGCATAATGTCCTCGAGTTCCATTTATGTTATGACAAATAGCAGATTACCTTTTTCATGACTGAAGAATATTCATTATATCTGTATTCATTGTATTTGTTATATGTATATATACATATTCTTGATCCATTCAACCATCAGTGGATACAGGTTGTTTCTATATGGTATTTACTGTAAATAATGGCATAATGAAGGTGGGGGTACATATGTCTTTTTGAGACAGTTTTCATTTTCTTTGGACAAGCACAAACAAATGGTATTGCTGGATCATATGGTAGTTCTATTTTCAGTTCCCTAAGGAACCTCCATACTCTTTGCCACAATGAGGGGCACACTACATTCCAACCAACAGTATGGGGTGGGGAGGTCCCTTTCCTCCTCATCTTTGCTATCACTTGTTAATTTTTGTCCTTTCATGATAGGTATCCTGACAACTGTGAGGTGATATTTCATTGTTGTTTAGATTTACATTTCCCTGTTGATTTGAAATTGAGCAGCTTATCCTGTAGCTGTTGGCAATCTGTATGTTTTCTTGGAAAAATTTCTATTTCAACCCACTACTCATTTTTAAATCAAGTTATTTGTGAGGGTTTTGATGTTGATTTTTATGAGTTCTTTGTATATTTTTATTAACCCCGTCAGGTTGTATTATTTGCAAATGTTACATCCCATACAGAGCATTGTCTTTTCATTTTGTTAATGGCTTCCTTTGATGTGCAGAATCTTTTTAGTTTGATGTAATACTGCTTGTGTATTTGAATCCGTTATCTTGTTTTTGATGCCAAATCCAAATATTTATCACAAAGACCAATGTCAAGGAGGTACTGCCTATATGTTTTCTTCTAGGAGTTTTATAGTTTCAGGTCTTATGGTCTTTAATCCATTTTGAGTTAATTTTTATGTATTGTGTAGGGGAGGAGTCCAGCTTCATTCTTTTACATATGGCTGTCCAGTTTCTGAATGCTATTAAAGAGACTGCCCTTTCCTCACTGTATATTCTTCATCCTTTGTTGTTAATTGACCTTATATGCATGAGTTTCTTTCTGTGCTATTGTTTCACTGATCTGTTTGTTTTTATGACAATATCACACTGTTTTACTATAGCTTTGTAATGAAGTTTAAACTTATTAGCATGTATGATGCCTCTAGTTTGCTCTTAAGATGGCTTTGGCTATTTGGGGTCTATTGGAGTTCCAGACAAATTTTAAATTTTTTCTCTGTGAAAATGACATTTGAATTTTGATAGTGATTACATGGAATCTGTAAATTGCTATGAGTAGTATTGTCATTGTAATAATATAAATTCTTCCAATTCATGACCATGTATCATATTTACATTTATTTGAATCTTCAATTTACTTCATCAGGATCTTAGTTTTCAGTATATAGGTCTTTAAATTCCTTGCTTAAATTTGTTTTTTGATACAACTGAAAATGGGAGTTTTATAACATATAGAAAGAAAAGATTATTGCATGTTGATTTTGTACCATGGAGCTGTAGTAAATTTAGTTCTAATAGCTTTTTTTGTGAAGTCCTCATGATTTTTAAAATATCCACAAACAATGACAGTTTTGCTACTTCTTCCTAATTCAGATGACTTTTTTCTCGCCTAGTTGCTTCTGATAATATGTTGGATAAAGTGGTCAGAATGGGCACCCTTGTCTTATTCCTGATCTTAGAGGAAAAGCTTCTAGAATTTTACCATTGATTATGATATTAGCTGTGGGCTTGTCATAGATGGCCTTTATATATTGAGATATATTCCCCTTGTACCCACTTTGTTGAGTTATTACAGATGCTTAATTTTATCAAATGCTTTTTCTGAATGTGTTGAAATCCTATTTTTCCTTCATTTTATTGTGTACCACTCTTATTTTCCCTTCATTTTATTGTGTACCACATTGATTTGCAATTATTGAACCATCCTTGAAACTCTGAAGTAAATCCCACATGATCACAGTGTATGATCCTTTTGATGTATTATTCAACTCAATATGCTAATATTTTGTTGAGGATTTTTGTATTTATGTTCATTAGGGATAATGGCATATAACTATTTTCAAGCATTTTTTCTTTTGTCATTGGGGTAATTAATGCTGGCGTCCAGAAGTCAATTTGGAAGTGTTTCCTTTTTTTTTTTTGGTAAGGGTTTGAGAAAGATTGGTATTCTGTGAATGTTCGGTAGAATTCAGCATTGCAGCCATCTTATCCTGGACTTTTGTTTGTTGGGAGGTTTTTGCTTATTGATTCAATCTCCTTTCTAGTAATGAGTCTGTCCAGATTTTTCTATTTATTCATGATTCAGTTTTTGTAGCTCATATATTTCTAGGAATTTGCCAGTTCTAAATTTTTCTATATGTGGGTACATAATTGTTCATAATAGTCTTAACTACTTTTGTATGTTTAATTCTCTACATATTTCATGAATCTTGCTAAGTGGACATATCTTTATTTTCATGAATAATATTAGGGAACAGTATTATGATAAATTATATTCTATGACATATATGTATATAATTGATGTTCAGATATATATAAACATGGAATAGTCCAGGCTAAGTGTAAACTTTAAACTTTCTTTTACTTAAAATGATTTTCACAATTTATCGAGCTTAGGGTACAAGGTATAAACTAAGGGTGCCCTTGCTTTTCTTATTATTAGTTGTCTTTTCTTGAAATTCCTTACTTGTACTAACTTCTGTTATATGAAATACTCCTTCCATGGTTATAATTTTACCTTTCAGGCTAGCTCTTTTGCAGGTAGCATTTTAACTCAACCCCAGCTATGCTATAACATCCACTGTCACATTTGTACAATCAGGAAATATTTATCTACTACATGACAGGCATCTGCACTTTCTACAATTAGAAATACGAGAGAACAAAACAGACAACAGCCCCTGTCCTTTTGTTGTATATATTTAAGAGATTAGAAAATTAGTAAAAATATTTCCCTTGTTTTATTCTAATATTGTTGCAATTTTGCTACTTTTGTGAGAATTTGCTAATATTGTCTTAATCTTTTACTGAAATTTGATTTTAGTCATTATCTGAATCAAACAATTTAGCATTTATTTCTGGGCTAACCATTTTCTCAAAAAGACTGATGTTCATTCTATATATTTATAAAAATACATGCTTTGGGGGTCAAAGCAAAGGAAGTCAAATTCCAATTATCCAGGACAAATTATTTAATTCAATTTTCTGATCCTTGAAATGGAGATGTCATCACATAATTAATTGCCACATGGTAGATCTTTATGCGTAAATGGAACAATGCATATTGAGTAGATAATTATCTTAAATTACTGTTATTATTCTTAGCTGTTCTTAGCAATATCAGCTTTGGAATGTGACAAATCTAGATCAGAATCTTGCTCTGATCCTCCTGAGTTCCTTGACCTTGGGCAAAATATTTAATCCCTTAGAATTTCACTTTCTTTATCCGTATATACGAAATGTGTTAAAACTGGCTGTTTAATAGTATTGACAAAGATGACATATGTAAAGTGCCTAGCAGTGCTTGCTATATAGTACACTCTCACTGATTTAAGTTAATCTTCCTCTGGATATGGTGATTTGAATGAAAAACAAAAGTATAGACCCTCTTATAAAAGATACTTAATAATACTTCAAGTCCAAACCTTTGAGCTTTTGAGAAACTAATACTGATACTTAGTGTTGGTGTATTGCAAAAACCCAAGTTGTTTCAGATCTCTAAAAATGTTTAATACTTATCAGATGCCAAATAATGAATTAGACCTTCATTTTGAATGCTATATAATTAAAGCATGTTTTAAATATTATATTTAAGTTCTGTGATAAAGATAGAAATATGAATGGCATTATCACAGCAGCACCTCGTATATAGTATGGAGCACAGAGAAGTGTGGGAGTGATGCCGGGGTAAAACTCTGAAATGTGAAAGTAAGAATTCTGTATTTGAAGAGAGTATAGGCTGATAGTATGATGGGCATTCTGGCCAGTTTTAGGTGGTATATAGTGGTTTTGATTTGCATTACTCAAGTAATTAGCAATGTTGACCATCTTTTCATGTCTATTTAGGTCTTATGCACATTTTTGATTGTTGTTATTGAGCTGTTTAAGCTGTTTGTATATTTTTGAAATTAAGCCCAAGTTGGTTACATCATTTGCAAATATTTTCTCCAAATCTAGTCTTTTCATTTTGATTAGAGTTTCCTTTGCTGTGCAAAGTTTTGCATTTGGTTATGTCCCATTTGTTTATTTTGTCTTTTATTTCTACTGCCTTGGAAGACGACCTAAAAAAACATTGATAAAATTTTTGTCAGAGAATGTTTTGCCTGTTCACTTCTGGGAGTTTTATGCATTTAAGTCTTTATGAGGAAAGCATAATTTTAAAAAGAGGTTAGTATAAAGAACTCTGTACTAATAAACATTTCATATAACATGGACTTCTGCATCATTTTAGCAAATGAATGTGAGTAAACTTTTAGCTAAAATGGATTAGCCCTGACTTAAACTAGACAATATTCTAAGCAACAGAATTCCTTCATAGGTTGCTGAGAAAGTATGCATGGAGAGTTAATGGCAGAAATCATAGGGACAGGAAAAGAGCAGTAGCAAGGAAGGCAAGTCCGAATAAAGAGATCTTTAAAAAAATAAAATTGGCACCACTTTGTACTAAAAATGCGTGTAGATGTATGATAAAGCATAAAAACTAGGTTAACTCCTGGATGACACTGTAGGGTACAGATTTTAGCACAGGAAACCTTGAAAGTAATATAAAAGACAGCTTCCTGAAAGTTCAGCTCACCAGTTACTTTAGTTCAGTAATATGTGTTTCCTAGTGCCTTGTATTACACCTGCCATACAGGAATTCAGTTAAGTATTTGTTCAATGACTGAACAGGTTATGTTAAATCTAAGTAATTGTGATTCCAAGGAATCTGGTAAGTGGGATGCTAAGGAAGAAGTCCTGGAGTGAATGTATGGATTTGGAATTCATTAAAATCAAAGTAGAAATTACAACCAAGAAAGTGAACAGAATTGCAAAGGCAAGCATGTTCATAGGGATCAGAAGATTTAGATCAATGGAACACAGGAATACATGCATTAAAGTGGTATGGGAA
This sequence comes from Catagonus wagneri, assembly GCA_004024745.2. Taxonomy (NCBI): domain Eukaryota; kingdom Metazoa; phylum Chordata; class Mammalia; order Artiodactyla; family Tayassuidae; genus Catagonus; species Catagonus wagneri. The sequence continues at coordinate 2,086,604 of PVHT020000078.1, read as the reverse complement.
GATTAGCACAAATAACACCCTTAATTTAGATTTCACTGCTGGCACTTTATAACATTCTCTGCTGATGTTATGTCCCTTCATCTTTGAAAACTAGCATGCATTTAAAAGAACACAGCCATATAATAAAAATCAAAATTAAGATATTAACATCAATACAGTAAAATCACCTAATCCACAGATTCCATTTAGAAATAACCAGTTATTCCAATAATGACATTTATAGCAAAGATTCCAGTCCAGGATGATGCAGTATAGTATTTATCATGTCTCTTTAGTCTTTCAGTTTGGAAGAATTCTTCCATTTTTGCTTTTCATGATCTTGGCATTTTTAAATTCTAAAATAAGGTGTTTATTAAAAATAATGAAATCTCATAAATAAATGAAAATAAACAAGATACACCCAAATCCATCTAAAGAAGTCTTCTTAGAGAAACAATGTTTCCAGATGAAACAGGGTATTTGGGCAGGGCTGTCTGAGGCAGCTGTTCAGGGTTTTTCCCACTTTAGTTTGGAAATGTCTCTGTAAGGAAAAAGTTAAAGGAACATGACAATTATTTTGTAGAAAATTTCCATTTAGGTTTATTTGTAATATTGCTCCAAAATTAGATTCCGTTGGCCAGGTAAAACAAAAAATAGCTGTAGAAAATATTTTTTAAAAATTGAGATACATTAATAAATTCTTAGCATAAAATTATACATTTAAAGGGATCAATAGCTGCAATTTGTTACTTCTTGGATTCCCATGATACATGTTGGTAAATTTGTTTCACAAGTCCCTTTTGTTCTGTTTACTTCTTTCTGATCTTTGAGTTCACTGAATTATCTTTTCTACTGCCTTAAATCTGCTGTTGAAGTTTTCTAGTGAAATTCTATTTGTTATTATATGTTTTCTCCCCAGGATTTCTATGTTGTTCCTTATAATTTTTCTTGATAGTCTAATTTCATTCATAAATTGTTTTCCTAATCTCCTTTAGTTCTTCATGCATGGTTTTCTTTAGCTTCTTGCAAAGCCTATATTCCTTGTCATGTGTGGTCGTGAATATCTGTTCATTATCTCAGGGGTAAATCAGTGACCTGACAAGAGAATTCCTTAAATGTCTTGAGCTGAAAGTGAAAGAAGAAAGAAAAGTACTACCTTACCTGGCCTTGGCAGTTTGGCTCATAGCTGGCATTCCTTCAAGGCTAAGCAAGGCCACCTACAGCTCTGTCTTTTTTCCTCTTTGTAAGACTTTGCAGTTTTGTCTTTACCTCTTCCTTACACAGAGCCCAAGACACAAGCTGTGGGTCCTCTAAGGTCTTTTCTGAGCATATCTGGATCTGGGCATGTATATGGCATTCCTTCTTACCCCAATATAAGTGTAGACCCTTTGACCTCTTACCCCTCAAGAGCCTTTCTACTCTACCATGTCCATAACAGGTTTTGAGGTCTTTGTGCCCCTTTTCCCTTTTTGTTGTCTCTTATCAGTTAGATACAGACAGTGTGTATATACACACACACACACACACACACACACATATATATATACATGTTGTCGCTTATCAGGTGGATACAGACAGTGTATATATATATATATATATATATATATATATATATATATATATATATATATACACAAACACACACACAGCTGCCTGGTAAAGCTGCTCTGCCTATGTGGAGAAGCAGCAGCAAAACAAAGGCCACCCTTTAGGTAACTGCAAACATATAAAAGAAACAAAAAAAGTTCCAAAAATTAAAAAAAGGTACAATAAAATGGTGGAGATGGTGTGAAGAAAAGGGAACTCTCCTACACTGTTGATGGGAATGTAAACTAATGCAACCACTATGGAGAACAGTATCGAGATTCCTCAAAAAACTAAAATGATAGCTACCTTATGGTTCAACAATCCCACTCCTAGGAATATGTATGGAGAAAACCATAATTTGAAAAGATCCATGTACCTCAATGTTCGTTGCAGCACCATTTACAATAGCCAACACAGGGAAGCAAACTAAATTTCTATCAACAGCGGATTGGATAAAGAAGAACTTGTACATACACACGATGGAATATTACTCAGCTATAAAAAAATGAGATGTCATTTGTAGCAACATGGATAGTTGGATGAATCTAGAAATTATACTAAGTGAATTGAATTTTCAGAGAAATATAAATATGAATCACTAATATGTGGAATATAATAAAAATGATACAAAAGAACTTACAAAATAGAGACAGACTCAAAGTTTTTAAAGCCAAATTTATGGCTACCATAGGGGAGATGAGTAGAAACGGATAAATCAGGGGGTTGGGATTCACATATACACACTGCTATAGATAAAATAGGTAACAAGGACCTACTGTATAGCATAGGATAATCTGCTTAATACTGTGTAACAACCTCTATAGGAAAAGAATCTGATTTACACAAATTTGTAAACACAAATTTGTAAGTCAAATATACACTAAAATTTATATTAAAAAAGCACAACCGCAGTATTTTAAGAACAAGGTCAGGAGTTCCCATCGTGACACAGTGGCTAACAAATCTGAGTAGGTACAATACGGTTGTGGGTTCGATCTCTGGCCTTGCTCAGCGTTGCCATGAGCTGTGGTGTAGGTTGCAGACATGGCTCGGATCCCGCCTTGCTGTGGCTGTGGTGTAGGCCGTTGGCTACAGCTCCAATTTGACCCCTAGCCTGGGAACCTCCACATGCCTCGGATGTGGCACTAAAAAGCAAAAAAAAAAAAAAAAAAGAACAAGGTCAATATTAGGCCTCTGAACCATCCATCTGCACTGGGGACGCTGACTACTGCCTTTGTTTACCACTACCATACTGGAGAACGGGAGATAGTATGTGAGTGAACATACTATAGCAATCTCTTTTCTTTAGTAAGTAGTCCTCCAGTTGATGCAAGTTTTGGATTTGTTTCCACACTCCAAAGAAAAATTGATTCAGTGAAACTGAGTTTATTATTTCTTTCAGTGGAGGGGCTATTTATTTGAATGCCCTACTCTGTCATTTTTCATAATGTCATTCATACAGAAAATATTCTTTTCTACACATCTTTATTATTTATATGTTTAATATTTACCAATGTATATTAACTCTAGACTTTAATAGAAATTCACTTTTGTTGGTTTTTGCATAAATGTTTGTGTTTTCCATTTATGGAATATCATTTGCCTTTTTGACATAAAATTTCTTCATATTCTTCATACTTTGCCTAATCAAATTCTTGTTTTATCCCTTTTTGTTGAGATTTAGGTGTAATATCTTGGTGTAGAGTCCCAGGTTTGAGTCACTTCCACAATGATCTACAGTGTTGAAATTGGTACATACCAATTTTAGTCACATACAAATATTTAAGCATTGTGCAAGTGGCATTGATACAATCTTGTAACCATTAGTTTGATGCCAAGAAACTTCTCAGATATTTAAAAATGTGCTTTGGTAAATATAAAAATCATACCATGCATTTCTACATAACTGATTATGAGAGTAGAATGAATAAACATATCCTAAATTACTGCACATAGAATTGGGAATTTCTCATTGACATTTATTCAACTTAAAGTTGATAATATTTCATAATTTCCTGATCGAGTAGCTTAATATAGAAAAAATATTTTTAACTTTAATTCTGAATGAAGTTGTTCAAATTAGAAAAGAATTTCATTTACTTAATTTAATTGACCAGAATCAACCATTACCTCAACCATGTGGTCAACAGGAAAATTACCCTGGAGGAATTAGCTCAAGAAATGATGCTTATTATTATCTACATGCTACTGCCTACTTTAACATACACCTGGCCTAGTAACCATTAATATATTCAATTTAGAGATTTAAATTTTAAATTATATGTTGAGATAATCAGACCAGACTCCCCTTTTAATGGAAATAATAAATGATGGAAGTTATAATTTCATTACAGAATAACAATTTTGGATTAATTTGATTGAGATAACAGAATTTTCACCAAATTCTTGAATTATATTTTTCATTTTTACATAGTATATACTTAATCTCTATAACTTTATCCAACTTTATTGCTGTATATAACCCTGATTTTAAAATTATCTGAAAATACAACAGTATTTTAATCTGCAAATGCAGCCATGCTTTATAATTCTATTCTTTGCTCTTTCTTCCTGACAGCTGCCAGACGACAGATAGCTGGCCCATTTGGCTTACTCACCAAGACTTTCTCCTCCTGTCTTTTGCTCCACTGCATTTAGATCTTTTATTAACATCTAACTATAGCAACCTTATGTCTCTGGACTGCAAATAAGAATTACTCTGGGAGAGGTCTGGAATTTGTTCCATTATATACTGGCATAGGGCCAAAGGCTGACTACTTGATTCTGAGTCTAGTGACAGATTTAGTATCTGCTTTCTCAAGAAGCCAAGATATTTGAAATATATCCAAAGCCTGCCCTTATTCCCCAAGATCTGTGGTATTATTATAACTTGAAATCTCACCCATTATTTTCTGAGTTTGACAACAATTGGTAATATTGAATGAGAAGATTATGTGAGAGTTCACATACACCTAAAAGAGGGAAAACAGCAAAGAATCTTTTCTCATTATTTGGTTCATTAAAACACAATTTTTTAACTTTGAGGGGCTGCAGAAATTATGATGAAATGTTATTGTGGGGTCACTATTTTCAGATCTGTGTTACAGTGGGAAAATTATGTCAATAGAAACCCTGAGTAAGAGAGATGACCTAGAGTCTCCTATTTAAAATATATTTACACAATCAATTTTACTACATACTAGGTATGGTGCTAGGAACTTTACATTAGTCTAAATGCAAACTTTGTAAATTAGATTATCTTCTTCCATATTTTGAACAGGGGAAAATTGAAGATTATAGATATTAACTAACTTGGCCAAATAACATTCTCATGAACAATGCACTAGTAAAAGTAGAATAGAAATTATCTTTTTGGTGTGAATTTTCCATATCATATACCCAGGGTAATAAAAGGTGAGATCTCTACCTTTAGAGATTATGGAGCAAAGGATGTGGGAGATCATGGAATTTAGTTATCTCCCTTCAAATGAAGATACTTAGGCTAGAGAATTTGGGCAGCATGTCTACACACATACAGATAACTAAAGGACTAGTGCATTGTATGGATGCTGGCCAAACAAAAAGCCCTGCAGAATTGGTGTTAGTGGTGTTGTTGATATAGAGAAAGCACTGATGATAGAGGAGGAAGCCCAGAATTAGAAAGTCAGTGCTATTCAGCAGAGACACCCACAGTCTGCCATATACTCGTCTCTACAAATATAAACCATTGTCTCAGATTTTCAGTATTTTATAGCACATTATATAAGCATATCAAGATGATTAATTTTATGTGTGAAATTGGGACATGCGGCATCCAGATATTTGATCAAATCTTGTTCTGAAGCTTTCTGTGAGAGTGTTTCTAGATAAGATTAATTCAGGTACATTTCTGTATACTAACAATGATGTATTAGAAAAGGAATACAAAAATACAATACTGTTTAAAATTGCACCCCAAAAAATCAAATACCTTGGAATAAACCTGACCAAAGAGGTGAAAGACTTATATGCAGAGAACTATAAAACATTCATCAAGGAAATTAAAGAGGATGCAAAGAGATGGAAAGATACTCCATGCTCCTGGGTTGAAAAAATTAATATTGTAAAAATGGCCATACTACCCAGTGCAATTTACAGACTCAATGCAATCCCTATCAAATTACCCATAACATTTTCCCCAGAACTAGAGCAAACAATCCAAAAATTTATATAAACCACAAAAGACCCAGAATTGCCAACTTGAGGAACAAATCCAAGGGGAATTGGAATCCAATCCACAATCCTTAGGAACAAAAACCAAGCAGGAGGCATAATTCTCCCAGACTTCAGGCAATATTACAGAGCCACAGTAATCAAGACAGTGTGGTACTGGTACCAAAACATACAAACCAATGAAACAGAATAGAGAACCCAGAAATAAACCCAGACACCTACAGTCAATTAATATTCAACAAAGGAGGCAAGAATATAAAATGGGAATAAGACTTTTCAGCAAATGGTGCTAGGAAAATTGGACAGCTGCATGTAAATCAATGAAAGTGGAACACAGCAGTGCACACCATGCACAAAAAAAAAAAAAAAAAAACTCAAAATGGCTTAAAGACTTAAATGTAAGACAAGACCCCATCAAAGTCCTAGAAGAGAACATAGGCAAAACATTCTCTGACATCAACCTTACAAATGTTTTCTCATGTCAGTCTCCCAAAGCATCAGAAATAAAAGCAAAAATAAACTAATGGGACCTAATCAAACTGACAAGCTTTTGCACAGCAAAGAAAACCATAAAAAAAAAAGACAACTTACAGAATGGGAGAAAATAGTTTCAAATGATGCAACTGATAAGGGCCTAATCTCTAAAATATACAAACAACTTAACAGCAAAAAAGCCAACAACCCAATTGAAAAATGGGCAGAAGACCTAAATAGGCATTTCTCCAAAGAAGATATATAGATGGCCAACAAACACATGAAAAAATGCTCAACATCACTGATTATTAGAGAAATGCAAATCAAAAGTACTATGAAGAACCACCTCACACCAGCCAGAATGGTCATTATTAAGAAGTCCACAAGTAACAAATGCTGGAGGGTGTGTGGAGAAAAGGGAACCCTCCTGCACTGTTAGTGGGAATGTAAATTGGTACAGCCATTATGGAAAACAGTATGGAGGTACCTTAGAAAACTATACATAGAACTACCATATGACCCAGCAATCCCACTCCTGGGCATATACCTGGACAAAACTTTCACATGCACCCGTATCTTCACTGCAGCACTATTCACAACATCCAGGACATGGAAACAACCTAAATATCCATTAACAGACGACTGGATTAAGAAGATCTTGTATATGTACACAATGGAATACTATTCAGCTATAAAGAACAAAATAATGCCATTTTCAGCAACATGGATGGAACTAGAGACTCATACTAAGTGAAGTCAGAAAGAAAGACAAATACCATATGATTTCACTTATATCTGGAATCTAATATAGGACACAAATAAACCTTTCCACAGAAAAGAAAATCATGGACATGCAGAACAGTCTTGTGGTTGCCAATGGGGAAGGGGAGAGAGTGGGAGGGACTGTGGATTGGAGATTAATAGATGATAACTATAGACTTTGGAATGGATAAGTGATGCTATCCTGCTGTGTAGCACTGGGAAGGAACTATGTCTGGTCACTTGCAATGGAGCGTGATACTGTGAGAAAAAAGAATGTATACATGTATGTGTGGCTGGGTCACCTTGCTGTGCAGCATAAAATTGACAGAAGACTGTAAATCAGCTTAATGGAAAAAATAAAAATCACTATAAAAAACATTTAATGCAGACTAAGTTAAGCTTGCTTTCCCTAATGGGATTCATTTGTGTGGGCTTCAGCAAATCACAAATAGAAAAAAAGACTGATGATCTCCTGAGTAAGAAAGGATTCCTTCTACTTGACTGCCTTTGATCTGGAACTTTTTTTTTTTTTTTTTGCATTTTGAATTTGGGTATTGGCTCTTCCTGGGTCTCCAGTCTGACAGCCTTTGGACTAGAGCTACACTAGGGGCTCTAATGATTCCCAGGCTTTTGGACTCAGACTGCAACTGTGCTGTTGGCTTTCCTTGGGTCCAGTTTGACCTCTCACCCTGTAGATCTTGGGACTTGTGTGTGCAGAGCTTCTTGGTTCTGTTTCTCTGGATAACTTCTAATACATATATGATTGTTTACTTTTTTCTATTTTTAGTATGGAGAGTTATAGGGTTGTTATTATTCTGATTTGGAAGGATATTCTATATTTTTAAATAGTATTTAATTCAAGTAATAAAGTGTGATGAAAGATATTTTTATGTTAGGCCATATTATGAATTGTGAAGTCATGGGTGGTAGGTTGGGATGATTTTTTGGCTTTTGTAATCTATATTAATGCTATTTTCTGAGCTATAAGATATGATCATTAACTATTATGACTTTATAAATAAATCCTATTAATAAATTTTTGTTTACAAAAAGTAGAATAACAAAACTCTTCCCTTAGCAGTGAACCTCCTATCTAAAAATATATGCCAACAGGAAACTGCTTTGTAAATGTCATTCTTATCTAACCATTGGCTTTACATATCATTTTAACTTTAATAAATATTTGATGAGAGGACAAAATAGCAGAATAGCAGGTGGACATGGTGCTCACCTCTTCCTACAAATACATCAGGAATACATATACAAATGGAGAAATCCTTACAGGACAGCTACTGAACATTGGCAGAAAATTTCAAAACACCTAAAAGGGCAAGAGGGATCTCCATGTAACTGGGCAGGGGACAACAGTCAGCCTACACTGAGGAAAGAGGTGGCAGGGAGCCATATTATAAATAGTCCTCACACCAAAAAATATAAAACCTGGATAGGCTGCTTAAAGTTGTCCTGAGTACATAGCCACCTCTAAAGAATTTCCTTGACAAGGCCCTGACATCAGAGGGACAAGACCCAGCTCCACATACCTACCAGTGGAAAGCACCATTTCCTCCCACAACAAAGTCTGCACATGTCCCTGGGGCACCCTCACCCAGCAAGGGGCAGGCACCAGAAACAAGAGGGAATATAATCTGGCAGTCTGCAATAAGGAGACCACAAACCAAAATTTAGACAAAATGAGAAGACAGAAAAATATGTTTCTGATGAAGGAACAATATAAAACCCAACAAAACAACTAAATAAAGATGAGATAGGCAATGTACCTAAAAAAGAATTCAGAGTAATGATAGTAAAGATATTCTAAGATCTCAGAAAAAATAATGGAGACACAGATCAAGAAGATACAGCTCCTGTGAGACCCCTAGCCTGGGAACCTCCATATGCTGCGGGTGCAGCCCTAGATAAGGCAAAAAAACAAAACAAAAAAAACAACAAAAAAAGCTGTGAGCTCATCAATGAATTCAGTAAAGATGTAGGATATGAAATTAATACACACAAAACTTTTCCATTCCTATGCACTAACAAGGAGAGATTAAAAAGAGATATTAAGGAAACAATCCAATTTACCACTGTATCAAAAAGAATAAAATACCTATAAATAAACCTACCTCAGGAGTCAAAAGACTTGTACTCTGAAAACTAAGATGGCTGATAAAAGAAATCAATCAAAGATGACAAGAATGGAAAGATATACAATGTTCTTTGATTGGAAGAATCAATATTGTCAAAATGACTATAGTACCCAAGGGAATCTACAGATTCAGTCCAATTCCTATCAAGAAACCGAAGACATTCTTCACAGAAGTAGAACAAAATATTTTATATTTTTTATGGAAACACAAGACACCCTGAATAACCAGAGCAATTTCTTTTCTTCAGAAAGAAAAATGGAACTGGAGGAATCAGACTCCTTCACTTCAGACTATACTACAAAGTTATAGTTAACAAAACAGTGTGGTACTAGCACAAAAACAGAATTATATTAGAGCTTCATGTAATATAATTACAGCTACACGTAAAAGAATAAAATTAGAACATTCTCTAACACTAGACACAAAAATAAACTGAAAATGGTTAAGGACCTAAACATAGGCTGGATATTATAAAACTTCTAGAAGAAAACAGAAGCAGAACACTCTTTGACATAAATTGCAGCAATATAGTTTCAAATCCACATCCTAGAATAATGAAAATAAAAACAAAAATTAACCAATGTAACCTAGTTAATATTAAAAGATTTTACACAGCAAAGGTAACCAGAAATGAAGTGAAAATATAGACCACAGAATGGGAGAAAATCTTTGTAAATGACGCAACCAACAAGGGATTAATCTCCAAAATATACAGACATCATTTGCAGCTTTATTTAAAAAAATATAACCCAGTAACAGAAATGGAAAGAAGATCTAAATAGACATTTCTCCAAAAAAGACAGGTGGCTGGCCAAAAACACATGCAAAGATCCTAATTATTGAGAAATGCAAATCAAAACTATACTGGTGTATCCATTCCCATCAGTTTCCTTTTATCCTAAAGGACTTTAATTTTTTTTTCTTATTGATCAGGGTGGATATAGAACACCAGAAATGGTAGACATAAGGGCAAATATAAGATTTTAATTCCTTTTTCTCTTTTGTCATTTTAGGGCTGCACCCATGGCATGTGAAGTTTCCCAGGCTACGGGTCTAATCGGAGCTACAGCTGCTGGGCCTATGCCATAGCCACAGTAATGCAGGATCTGAGCTGCATCTGCAGCCTTCACCACAGCTCATGGCAATGCTGGATCCTTAACCCACTGAGAATGACCAGGGATCTAACCCACAACCCCATGTTTCCTAGTCAGATTCATTTCTACTGAGCCACGATGGGAACTCGAAGATTTTCTAATTTCCTTAGTAAATATAAGATTATTAAAAGCAGTAATTATAACACTGTATTGTTGAGTTTATAACATATAAATACAATATATAAGACGATAATAGTGAAAAAAGAGGGGAGGTGGAATGGAGTTATTCTGGAGCACAGCTGCTACATTCTACTGGAATTAAAACAGTAGTAACCTGCTAATTCCTGCTGTGATGCAGCGGGTTAAGGATCCAGTGTTGCCACAGCTGTGCCATAGGTTGCATCCCCAGCTCAAGATTTTCCATATATAGTGGGTGTGGCCAAAATGAACAAACAAACAACAGTAGTAACCCGCAAAACATTGTGATACATTGAAGATGTGTACTGCAATACCAAGAACAAGCACTAAAAATAACCAAAATATAGCTAAAAATAATTAAAATGGTATACATAAAATTATTTAAAACAAAAGTAGTAAAAGGGAATAGATTCTTTGTACCATCTTTTAACCTTTCTGTAAATCTGAAACTATTCTAATATAAAAAGTTTATTTCAAAAAATAAGCAGGTACAACCACTATGGAAAACAGTATGGTGGTACCTCAGAAAACTAAATATAGAACTACCAAATGACCCAACAATCCCACTCTTGGGCATGTATCCATACAAAACTTTCCTTGAAATAAACATACACACCTGTACGTTCACTGCACACTATTCACAATAGCCAAGACATGGAAACAACTGAAATGTCCATTGCTAGATGAATGGATTAAGATGTGGTGTATATATACACAATGGAATACTACTCAGCCATAAAAAAGAACAAAATGATGCCATTTGCAGCAAAATGGATGGAATTAGAGACTCTCATAGTAAGTGAATGAAGTCAGAAAGAGAAAGACAAATACCATATTATATCACATATCTGGAATCTAATATATGGCACAAATGAAACTTTCCACAGAAAAGAAACTCATAGACTTGGAGAACAGACTTGTGGTTGCCAAGGGGGAGGGAGGGGGGAGGGAGTGGGATGTACTGGGAACCTGGGGTTATGAAATGCAAATTATTGCCTTTAGAATGGATAAGCAATGAGATCCTTCTGTATAGCACTGGGAATGGTATCTAGTCACTTATGAAGGAACATGATGGAGGATAATGTGAGGAAAAGAATGTATATATGTATGTGTGACTGGGTCACTTTGCTGTACAGTAGAAAATTGACAGAACACTGCAAACCAGCCATAATGGAAAAAATAATCATTAAAAAAAAAATAGCTATACTGAGGTATCACCTAACACTGGCCAGAAGGGGCATCACCAAAACTTCTACAAATAGTAAATGTTGGCAAGAGTGTGGAGAAAAGGGAACCCCCTTTTGCACTTTGGTGGGAATATAAATTGGTACAACTACTATGGAAAACAGTGGAATTTCCTTAGAAAACTACAAATACAATTACCATATGATCCAGCAATCCAACACCTGTGCATATATCCTGAGAAAACCTGCACTGTGTTGTTCATTGTAGCACTATTTATGATAGCCAAGACATGGAAGCAACCTAAATGAATCAACAGAGTAATAGATAAAGACGACATAGTACATATAGAAGATGGAATATTACTGAGCCATAAAAATGCCATTTGCAGCAACATGAATGGACCTAGAGATTATCATACTGAGTGAAGTAAGTCAGAGAAAGACAAACATTAGATGTGATCACTAATATGCAGAATCTGACAAAATGATACAAATGAACTTATTTACAAAGTAGAAATGGACACACAGACTTCAAAAACTTATGCTTACCAAAGTGGAAAAGTGCAGATGAAGGTTAAGTTAAAAGTGTGATTAACCAAAGTTCCAGTAGTGGCTCAGCAGTTAAAGAATCTGACTGGGAACCATGAGGTTGCAGGTTCGATCCCCGGGCTCGCTCAGTGGGTTAAGGATTCAGCGTTGCTGTGAGCTGTGGTGTAGGTTGCAGATGTGGCTCGGATCTGGCGTTGCTGTGGCTGTGGCGTAGGCTGGCGGCTACAGCTCTGATTGGACCCATAGCCTGGGAGCCTCCATATGCCGCGGGTGTGGTCCTAAAAGGCAAAAAAAAAAAAAAATAAGGAAAAAATGTGATTAACAAATACACACTTCTCTAGATAAAACAGATGGTGAACAAGGATCTACTGCATATAATGAGGAAATAAATTCAGTATTTTGTAATAACCTATATGGGAAAAAAGGATGATAGTATGTATAACAATCATTTTTCTGTACAACTAAAACTAATACAACACTATAAGTCAACTATACTCCAATAAAAATTTAAACAAAATCTCAACAGCTTTAAAAGAAAAATAAGATAAAATACACCCCTATACTGCTATGTGTCCCAATATTGCATTATTTAAGGCTTATCTCAATTGTTATTTTGTAAAATAGGCAACTAACTCCTCTCCCTTATTTGGGCTTGTATACAGCTCGGTCCTTTCTTTAATCATACTGGTCCAGCTTTTAGTCTCATCTGCCTTGTGCCATCATCCATGGATCACTTATCTTTGTAATATCAGACTTGCATGCAAAATCACTACAAATATTAATTAAAATTAATGAGACAAAAATATTTGATGGCATGATCTTAGTGTGCAATTTATATATCCATATTCCATGGTATATAATCTGATTTCAAAGTCAATCATGTTGTAAATAAGCAAACAAATTATGTACAGAACCAGAACATCCAACAATGAACAAAGAGCATAGATGTAACTGGCTCCCTGAAATTTCCCTTTCACTTATTTGGCACATAAAAGAGAAAAGAATTATAAATTTTTTACATAGCCCTCATTATTTAATAATAGAAAGTATACACATTTGAGAGAATTTTTCTTGATAACTGCTTATAGCTACTATTGTTTATTACAGACATATTGTGGGCCAAGAATTATACTAAGAACTTTGTTATACGAAATTAGAGGTGGCACACCTACCTGGACTAGATGGCACTTTGATCCTTTTAATGATGATTAAAATGAATTTGGGGACACCAGCAGAGAGACTGTTGAAAGGATTTCAGTAAATATTATTTTACCTCTTAATAAGCAATTCTTAACTAAGATGGACTTCTGATGGTCCTGTGGTTGAATGTGGGAGGCTTCAACTGAAGAGGGCCACAGTTCAGAATTGGTGACAAAGTTTCCAGCCTTTACTTTCTGGATCAGTGATTCTCTGCTATGACTGAACTATAAAATCACCTGGACAACTTTTTAAAGATATTTATGCTCAGGCCCCATTTCTGAAATTCCTCTTTAATAGACTGGTATTTGCCATGGCAAAAAAAATAAAAAATAAAAAAAAACAAAAAAACGTATTCCATAACATAATTTACAGGCAGAGTTCAGATCTACTGGCTTAGAGGGAAGGGCAATATGACCTCCTTTTTAACTTTCTCTGTAGCAGAAAAGGCTAAGCTAGTAACTGGTGTTCAACTCTTGCTTCAGGCTCCCCAGGGCTTATTTCTAGTAGATATTCTTTAAGCAAAGACACATTATTCTCACCCTGTTGGTGTTAATTACCCTTAAATCCAAGAGCATGACTTCTAAATAGAGGAGACATCATTCAAAAGAATGAACCAGCAAAATCCTTAAACACGAGGAAGTTTAAGCATCAAATTTACATCTGTTATTCATTCTCCTTCAAGTGTATATACAGCCCTTATTCCAAATAAGCAATGATGAAAACTAGATGATGCATTAGCATTTGGCATGCTTTGTTTAGGATCAAGTATAATACTATTCATGTCTCTCACAAGAAGAAAAGATCATTACATGGCAGGTGATGAGAGGGTGACCTAGAACTATGTAATATTTTCCTAATGATCAAGAGAATACCTAAAGCAGGAGCAAAGTGACAGGGCACTGAACTCGTAAGTCCCATTCAGCAGCTCCTGTGGTCTAGCAAAGGACTATATCAGCAGGAAAAATATGGTGCCTTTTTCTAATTGGTATTCCAAGACCAGGAGGCAGTGCCTCTTTTTTCCTAACTGTGCAGAATAACAAAGTTTAAGAAAACATACCAGGGAATAGTTTCCCTGTCACTTACTGGTCTTGTCACCTTGGAGAAAATAGTTAACCTTTCCATGCCTCAGTTTTTCATCTCTAAATGGGAAGAACAATAAATACTAATTAGGTGGTTATGAGAATTGAATGAGTCATTATTTTAAAAGTGTTTAATCTCCAAATAATTAAAGGGTTTTTAAAATACTTTTTAAAAATGAATAACTACAGCCTTCTCAAGAGGAAACCATTGGGGTTCTCCAAAAGACCATGGCATATTTGCAGTTAGAGGTCTCCCAATAATTTTTTCATCTCTATTTGATTTGACTGTCACAAAAATTGTATGTGATAGGTTTTCCTACTTTGGAGGATGGTGAAATTGAGCCTACAAAAATTTCAAATCATATATTTAATAGCTTTCAAACCTGGCAACTATTACACCCAGATTAATTTTAAGGGCTGTGTTTTTACCCCCAAAATGACTTACCTTATAAATCATGTATAACAAATTAGAATTAATAGCAAATGACATAAAATCTCGTAAGACTGACATTTCTTCATCAACGTGGCTATTTATAATTGTGATTATTCTCACTGCTATCACTTCCTACATTCTATCTTTTCTTCTTAGCACAAAATATGGTATAATTTATTTTCTGAATTCCTATTAGAATATAAACTCCATGAGGTAAATATTTGGGATCCATTTTTCTCATGGTCTAATAACAGACCATCAAATATTGAATGAAAGAATAATGTACAAAATCTTCTTTTCCTCAAAGTTGCATTTTTAAGAAGCTATGAAAATATTTGCTATTAATTTACTGTTAAAAAGAGCTTGAAGGCTCTAGATGGATGAGTGCTAAAGCCAACCATGACATAATATTTTCAGTTGTCTCATGACCTTCTAAATCTTTGTAAGATGGTGATGTTAAATCCACCTATTTGAAATATTTCACAAAATTATAATGGTTGTTAATACTTGTATAGTCCTTTTTGTGGGTCCAGAATCATTCTAAATGGTAACTCATTTAATCCTCATATCAACCTTATGATGTAGATACTATTAAACATTTTATGGATAGAGAACAGAAGCATAGGGATAATAATGTATTTGACAGATTTCATAATACTAGGAAATAGTTGAGCCGGTATTAAAGCCCATGCAGTCTGGCTCCAGAATCCATACTCTTAATTATTGCCCTGTGCTCCATATTACATTGCTTTAAGAGAAAGTCACAGGTCTATACTCTTAGATATGAAGGAAAAAGTTCTTTGTTTTCAGGTTTTAGAAACATTTTATTACTTAGGAAGAAGATCAATACGCTTTATTAGAAATAACTATAAATGGGGCTAACATTCTCCACTATATAGAAGCTTTGAATCTTCTTGAGCAATTCAGAAGTACTTGAGTAATGTTCTATAATTCTTTAGAAAATTGTGTTACTAGTATGCTATGGCTCTTTAATTTTTAGGACAAATATTTCAGTCACAATATAATTGGACAATTGCTTGTAATGTCTTATTTATGAAGACCTTAGCTATATCCACAAGACTTCTTTAGGATAATTTAGCAGTAAAGAATACCAAAAATCATCTAATAAATTAATCTTCTGATGGGGGTTTGTGATCAAAATAAACAACAGCACATACCTTCCAATTACACAAGCTGTAGTTTGTCACTTCTTATAATACTGAAGATTGTCTTACTTTTGTTTGAGACTAAAGTTCTATACCTGTACTGACGTCATGACTGTAGCTGAAAATTGTTATCTTGGATGGATCAGTCGCTTGTCTCTCTAGGTATTGTGCAATACATATGATAAGAATGTCACACTGCACCCACAGAAGATGGAAGTTCCTAGGCTAGGGGCTGAATCAGAGCTGTAGCCACTGGCCTATACTGCAGACACAGAAATGCCAGATCTGAACCACAGCTGTGAACTACACTGCAGCTCACAGCAATGCAGGATCCTTACCCTACTGAGCAAGGCCAGGGATTGAACTTCATTCTCATGGATACTAGTCAGATTTGTTTCTGCTGAGCCATGATGGGAACTCCATCCAAGGTGAACCTTGATATATACTACAGACTTTGTGTGACAAGGTTGTATCAACACAGGCTCATCAATCGTACCAAATGTACCTCACTGGTGGCAGACATTGATAATGAGGGAGGCTATGTGTGGGTACGTGAAGAGAGTATATGGGAGTTCTCTGTACCTTCCCCCTTCAATTTGCTGTGAACCTAAAACTGCTCTAAAAAAAAAAAAACAAAAAAACCCAGCATTGATTAAAAAAAAGCAAAATGAACCAGGTAGTTCCCATTGTGGCTCAGCAGAAATGAATCTGTCTAGTATCCATGATGATGTTTGTTCAATCATTGCCCTCTTTCAGTGGGCCATGGATCTGGTATTATGGTAAGCTGTGGTATAGATCACAGACATGATTTGGATCCTGCATTGCTGTGGTGTAGACTCTCAGCTGTAGCTCTGATGGACTGCTAGCCTGGGAACTTCCATATGCTGTGGGTGTGGCCCTAAAAAGAAAAAAACAAAACTAAACTAAACTAAATAGAAAAGTCAAATGAAAGTAAATCTGATAAAGCTCTTAGTTATAGTAATGTCAGAAATACTTGTGTAGACAGATCACACCGCAGACAACACTAGACAAAGGACCAAGAAGGCACTGATGAGTAAACAAAAGCAGACAGATATTGGAGCAGATTCCTTTCTTGAAAGGAGGTATGACCACTAGGTGAAGTCTTAGTTTAGTGGGCTTTTCTTGGAGGACATTGTCCAGTCTCCTGGAAGGACAGGAGTATAACTGAAAACAAACTGAAATCAAAACTATTTTTAGATCAAGGAATCATAAAATGAACTCCAGGGCTGTCAGAGCAGCTAGACATTAAGAGGGGAAAACAATAGATGAAAGGCTCAAAACCTAAGAAAAGATTTTTTGCCTCTGTTCATCATAAAATAGTTTGGTGTTTGAATCCTGCAAAGTAAAAGAGACATTAAAATTTGGGCTTCCTACGAAACTACCTTAAAAAAATAACATGAAAGCTTTAAAGTTAAATAGAATAACTTACCTCCCTATTAAGAGATAAATCAATACACTTGTGAGTCTAGGGTCTCTACAATGTATAATCTACAAAATCCAATTAAAGAATTACTAGACAAATGAAGAAGCAGAAAAATGTGACCATTGTCAAGAAAATAATAGTTCAGAGAAATACAATTGGGATATATAAATATTAGGATGAGCTGATAATTAGCTTTAATGCATTTGCCTTAGGATTTAAGGAGAAACATCATAATTATGGCAGAAGATACCTTAGGAAAAAATAGAAACTATAAATTAGAACAAAATTAAAAATTCTTTAAATTGCAATATAAGAAATGAAAAATTTATGTCATGGGTTCAACATCAATTTGAGGTGACAGGAGTCAAAAAAATTGAAGAGGTTATGTTAAACTATCCAACATAAAGAAAAAAGTCAAAAATAGAGACTTTATCTTAAATACAATACGATTTGAATCCAAAAGATAGATAAAGAGAAAAATTCTTAGAAGAAATATTCGTTTAGATTTTTCCAAATTTGTTGAAAAATGTTAATTTAAAAATCCTGAAACTGAATAAATTGAAAGCAGGGTAAGTAGAAAATCAAATTTCTGAAAACTAAAGGTAAAGAGAAAGTCTTAAAACTAGCTAGAGAATAGTAATGCATTGCAAACAAAAAAAATAATATGGATCTCAGGAGACTTCTCATAAAAAGCAATGAACCCTTGGAGAGAATGGAACATTAAGATGTTCAAAGAATGAAACAAAACAAAATCTAGCAATCCGAAACTTCACATCTAACAATAATCATATTCAGGGAGTTCCTGTCATGGCTCAGTAGAAACAAATATGACTAGCATTGATGAGGATGCCGATCTGATCCCTAGCCTTACTCAGTGACTTAAGGACCCAGCTTTGCTGTGAGCTGTGGTGTAGGCCACAGATGCGGCTTGGATCTGGTGTTTCTGTGGCCATGGTGTAGGCCAGCAGCCAACAGCTCTGATTCGACCCCTAGCATGGGAACCTCCATATGCTGTCAGTATGGCCCTAAAAAAAGACAAAAAGAAAAATCATATGCAGAATAATGGTAAAATTGAATCATTTTTGAGAAGAATGAAAGCTGGGATAATTCATCACCAGCATACTTGTACTACATGAAAAAATAAAGTTCTTCAGGTTGAAAAGAAACACAATCAGAAGAAACTCAGCCCTTTAAGAAGGAATTAAACATAGTGGGAATGGAAGATATACATATACTGCTGCCTAATGTCCATCTTCAAATCAGCCTGAATCTAAGTGCTGACTGATAACTTTCCATTCAGGACACTGATAGGACTTGGTATATCCTCGCTTCTGTTATGAATAAAAATTGAAATTGGGGATCTCAATTTCCTCAGGAAACAATCATTTCTAACTTTTGTTTTAAAGTGATAGCTGCGTGACTCTCCCCTTCACCTGAAAACTTAGGAGCCATTGTAGGGTTATTAATTGACCAAATTTCTATGTTGTTGTGTCTTAGAGAAGGCTGGGGGGTCCTGGGAGAGAGATGAGGGTATGGATAATTAATGGAACAATCAGAACACACACAGTATCAATATACATGGGTGCAGTTTGTGGCCCCTCAACATAACTATCACAGTAAGAGAGATCAGTGATCACAGATCATAACTAATGTAAAAATTTAAAAATTTGAAATGTGAAAATTACTAAAATATGACAGACATGAAGTGAGCAGACATGAAGTGGAAAAATGGTGAGACAGACTTGCTTAAAGCAAAATTGGCAGAAACCTTCAATTTGTAAAAGAAAATCACAATATCTTCCAAGTAGAGTGAAATGAAGTGCTATAAAACAAGCATACCTGTAATTAAAATATATTATTGTCATAAACACAGATACACAGCTTGATGGGACAGAATAGACAAGCAAGAAATAAAGTTACATATGATCATTTAATTTATGACAAAGCAGCCAAGACTACATAACGGGGAAAGGACAATCTCTTAAATAAGTGTTGGGGGAACTGGACCACTATATTACACCTTACACAAAATTTAGCTCAAAATAGAATTAAATAAGATCTGAAACTGTGACATACCTAAAAGAAAACGTAGACAGTAAGCCCCTTGACATCTGTCTTTGTGATGATTTTTTGAATTTGATACCAAAAGAAAAAGCAAAAAAACCCTAAACAAATGAAACTATATTAGACTAAAAGCTTCTGCACAGCAAAGGAAACCAACAAATAAATAAAAAGGAAACCTACTGAATGGAAGAAAGTATTTGCAAATTATATATCTGATGAGAGATTAATATCCAAGATATATATAGAACTCACACAACTCAGTAGAAAAAAAAAAAACTTTTAATTCAATTAAAAATAGTCGGAGAATCTGAATAGACATTTTCCCAAAAATGATGTCCAGGAGGTACATGAAAAGGTGCTCAACATTAGTAATCAGAGAAATGCAAATCAAAACTGCAATGACATAGATCACCTCATACCTGTTAGAATAGCTGTCATTGCAAAAGCAAGACATAGATTGTAGGTGAAGATGTGGAGAAGGAAGATCCCTTGTGCACTGTTTGTAGGTATGTAAATTAGTGCAGCTACTATGGAAAACAGTATAGGACCGAAAGTACAACTACCATATTGATCCAGCAATTCCACTTCTCGATTTATCCAAAGAAAATAAAAACACTGACTAGAAAATATATATGCACCCACACTTTCAGTTCATCATAATTTACAGTAGCAAAATATGAAAACCACCTAAGTATCCATTGAGAGAAGAATGGATAAAGAAAATGAGATATGCATAATGGAATAGTTATGAAAAAGAAAGTAATGTTGGAGTTCCTCTTGTGGCTCAGCAGTAATTAGTCTGACTAGTATTGATGAGGATGCAGGTTTGATCCCTGGCCTTGCTCAGTGGCTTAAGGATCCAGCATTACTATGAGCTGTGACACAGGCCAGCAGCTGCAGCTCCTATTCGAACCCTACCCTCGGAATTTCAATATGCAATAGGTGCAGCCCTTAAAGCAAAAAAAAAAAAAAAAAAAAAAAAAATTAAAAAATTAAATTAAAAAAGAAAGAAAGTTACATTGCAATATCTGACACATGGATGGACTTTGAGGGCATTATGCTAAATGAATTAAGTCAGAGAAGGACAAATACCATGTGATCTCATTTATATGTGGAATCTGAAACACACACAAAAAACAAGCTTATAAATACAGAGATTGGTGGTTGCCAGAAGTGGGAGTTTGAGGGTAGGCAAAACAGAAGAAGAGGATCAAAAGATACAACCCCCCTGCTAAAAAATAAATGAGGAAGATGTAATGTAGAACATGGTGCTATAGTTTATAAGATGGCAATGCATATTACAAAGTTGCTAAAGGAGTAGATATTAAATATTCTCACCACAAGAAAAATTATAACCATGTATGGTAACATTTTAACCTTTAGATTAAAATTTAGATTTATTATGGTCATCATTTTGCAATATATACAAATACTGAGGCAATTATTTTAGTTTTACCTCAATTAAAAATAAGACAGGGAGACTGGATTAAGATGGTGGAATAGAAGGACTGGAGCTCAACTTCTCTCCCAAAAAACAACAAAACTACAACCAAATGCTGGGCAACCTTCAACCAAATGGACTATAAACTTCCAAAAAAATATTCTACTCAAGAAAACAAAGAGGAGACCACATCAAGAGGTAGGAGGGGGAATTATGTGATAGAGGCAACCCCATACCTCCTGGGTGGGAAGCCCCCCAGACTGGAATGTAACTGTATCACAGAGACTCAGCTACAGGACTGAGAGTTCTGAGCCCCACGTCAAATACCCATGCCTGGGGATCTGGCACAGGGAGAAAGAGCCCCCGGAGCATCTGACATTGAAGGTCAGCAGGGCTTGTGTACAGGAGCTCCACAGGACTAGGGGAAACAGTGCCATTCTTGAAAGGCACACACAGACTTTCACATGCACTGGGTCCCAGGGCAAATCAGTCTTCACAGGAATTCGGGTGGAACCTGACTGCAATTCTTGGAGGATCTCCTGGGAAAACAGGGGTGACTGTGGCTTGTTGTGTGGGAAGGGCATTGGAGATGAAGCTCTGGGGAACATTCGTCAGCCTGCATTTCTCTGGAGGTGGCCATTTCTGGGAAAATCTGGTCCCTCCCATCAGTGCTGAGAAGCCCCAGGCCAAACAATACTCCAGGTGAAATCACAGCCACACCCATCAGTAAATAGGCTGCCTAAAGCTACCTCAGGCATACAGCCAGCCTCTAATCTCACCCAGGGACAAAACCCCACCCATCAGAGGGATAGGAATCAACCCCATCTGCCAGTGGGTAGGAACCAGGCCCACCCATCAGGAAGCTTACAGCAAGCCCCCTCCATACCAACTTTAGCCACAGGGGAGGCAAACACCAGAACTAAGAGAGGCTACAACTCTATTGGCTACAAAAAGCTCACCACACCAAAAACATATAAAAATGAAAAGACAGAAAGTTATAACTCAGATAAGGGAGAAAGAGAAAAGCCCAGAAAAACAGCTCAGTGATGAGGAGATTATCAGCCTCCCAGAAAGAGACTTTAGACTGTTGATGCTGAAGATGATGAAAGGAATTAGAAATAGACTGGAGGCAAAGATTGATCATTTACAGGAAACACTGAGCAAAGAAATACAAGCTGTAAAAATTAAACAAGAAGAGATGCAAAATACAAAAACTGAAATAAAAATTCATTAGAAGCAGCCAACAGTAGAATACAGGAGGCAGAAGAACGAATCAGTGAGGTGGAGGACAGATTAGTGGAAATCAGTAATGCAGAAGAGAAAAGAGACAAAAGATTGAAAGGAAATGAACAGAGTCTCAGAGATCTCTGGGATAATGTTAAATGCACCAACATCCGTATTATAGGGGTGCCAGAGGGAGAAGAGAGAGAGAAGGGGACAGAAAAAATATTCGAGGAGATTATAGCCAAAAACTTTCCTAATATGGGAAAGGAACCACTCACTCAAATCCAGGAAGTGCAACAAGTACCATATAAAATAAACCCAAAGAGGAACAGCCCAAGAAACATATCAAAATGACCAAAATTAAAGACAAAGAGAAAATATTGAAAGCAGCTAGGGAAAAGACACAAATGACATAAAAGGGAACCCCAATCAGGTTATCAGCAGATTTTTCAGCTGAAACTCTGCAGACCAGAAGGGAGTGGTATTGTATACTTAATGTAATGAAAGGAAAAAATTTCCAACCAAGATTACTTTACACAGCAAGGATCTCATTCAGATTTGAAGAAGAGATCAAAACCTTTACAGAGAAGCAAAAGCTAAGAGATTTCTGCAACACTAAACCAGCTTTACAACAAATCCTAAAGGAACTTCTCTAGGCAGAAAAGAGAAGGCCACAACCAGAAACAAAAACACCACAAATGACAAGTCTCACCAGTAAAAGCATATATACAGTAAAGATACTAAATCATCCATGCACAATTATGCTACCAAAATCAGATATCATGAGAAGAGAGCACAAATGCAGGTCACTGGAGACACAGGTGCAACTAAGCAACCAACAACTTAAAACAATCTCATTTATATATAGACTCCTATATCAAAACTTCAGGGTAACTGCAAAGCAAAAATCTACAATTGATACACAAACGAAGAAAAATCAACTCAAATACAACATTAAAGATAGTCATCTTGTGAGAGGAGACAAGAGAATAAGGAAAGAAAAAAGAGCAACAAAACCCCAAACAGTTAATACAATGGCAGTAAGAACAGATATCAATAATTGTCTTAAATGTTAATAGACTGAATGCCCCAACCAAAAGACATAGACTAGCCGAGTGGATACAGAAACAAGACCCATATATATGCTGTCTTCAAGAGACCCACTTCACTTCTAGAGACACACAGAAATTGAAAGTGAGAGGATGGAAGAAAACATTCCATGCACATGGAAATCAAAAGAAAGCCGGAGTAGCAATACTCCTATCAGACAAAATAGACTTTAAAATGAACATTTTAAGAGACAAGGAAGGGCACTACATAATGATCAAAGTTTCAATCCAAGAAGAAGACATAAAAATTTTAAATATCTATGCACGCAACATAGGATCGCCACAACATGTAAGGCAACTGCTAACAACCTTAAAAGGAGAAATCAACAATAACACAATCATAGTCGGTGACTTTAACACCCCACTTATAGCAATGAACAGGTCATCCAGACAGAAAATCAATAAGGAAACACAGGCCCTGAATGAAGCATTAGATCAGATGGACTTAATAGATATTTATAGGACATTCCACCCAAAAGCAACAGAATACACATTCTTCTCAAGTGCGAACAGAACATTCTCTAAGATTGATCATATCCTGGGCTACAAATCAAGCCTCGATAACTTTAAGAAAACTGAAATCCTATCAAGCATCTTCTCTGACCACAATGCTATGTGACTGGAAATCCACAAAAGAAAAAAATGGCCAAAAATACAAACACGTGGAGACTAAACAACATGCTACTAAACAACCAATGGATCACTGAAGAAATCAAAGAGGAAATTAAAAAATACCTAGAAGAAAATGACAACAAAGATACGACACTCCAAAACCTTTGGGACACAGCAAAAGCAGTTCTAAGAGGAAAGTTTATGGCAATAAAAGCCTCCCTCAGGAAACAAGAAAAAGCTCACATAAACAACCTAACTTTACATCTAAAGCAGCTAGAGAGGGAAGAAATGACAAGACATAAAGTTAGTAGAAGAAAAGAAATCATAAATATCAGAGCAGAAGTCAATGAAATAGAAATGAAGAAAACCATAGAAAAGATCAGTGAAACTAAAAGCTGGTTCTTTGAAAAGATCAACAAAATTGATAAACCCTTAGCCAGACCTATCAAGAAAAAGAGAGGACACAAATCAATAAAATTAGAAATTAAAAAGGAGAACAACAGACATCACAGAAATACAAAGGATTATAAGAGACTACTATATTCAACTATACGGTAATAAAATGGGAAACCTAGAAGAAATGGACAAATTCTTAGAAAAGTACAGTCTTCCAAGACTAAACCAAGATGAAATAGAAAATATGAATAGAACAATCACAAGTTCTGAAATAGAAACTGTGATTAAAAAACTTCCAACAAACTAATCCAGGACCAGATGGCTTCACAGGTGAATTCTATCAAACATTTAGAGAAGAGCTAGCACCTATTCTTCTGAAACTCCTCCAAAAATATTGCAGAGGAAGGGACCCTCCCAAACTCATTCTATGAGGCAACAATCACCCTGATACCAAAACCAGACAAAAATACCACAAAAAAAGAAAATTACAGGCCAATCTCACTGATGAACACAGATGCAGAAATCCTCAACAAAATACTAGCCAACCAAATCCAACAATACATTAAAAGGATTGTACATCATGATCAAGTGGGATTTATCCCAGGGATGCAAGGATTCTTCAATACCTGCAAATCAATCAGTGTGATATACCATATTAACAAACTGAGGAATAAAAACCATATGATCCTCTCCATAGATGCAGAAAAAGCCTTTGACAAAATCCAACACCCCTTTCTGATCAAAACCCTTCAGAAAGTGGACATGGGGAACCTACCTCAATATAATAAAGGTAGGTTTGTATCTATGACAAACCCAGAGCTCACATCATTTTCAATGGTGAAACGTTGAAAGAATTCCTGCTGAGATCAGGAACAAGACAGGGATGTCCACTCTCACCACTACTATTCAACATAGTTTGGAACTCCTAGCCACAGCAATCAGAGAAGTAAAAGATATTAAAGGAATCCAGATTAGAAAGGAAGAAATAAAACTATCACTATTTGCAGATGACTTGATACTATACCTAGATAATCCTAAAGACTCTACCAGAAAACTATTAGAGTTCATCAATGAATCTGGCAAAGTCACAGGATACAAATTTAATACTATTTTTTATATACTATCAGTGAAAGATCAGAAAGAGAAATTAGGCAAAAATGCCATTTACCATCACATCAAAAAGAATTAAATACTCAGGAATAAAACTACCTAAACAGAGAAAAGACCTGTACTCTGAAAACTAGAAGACACTGATGAAAGAAATCAAGGATGATGTGAACAGGTGGAAAGACATACCATGCTCTTGGATTGGAAGAGTCAATATTATCAAAATGACTTTACTACCCAAGGCAATCTACACATTCAATGCAATCCCTATCAAATTACCAACGACATTTTTCACAGAACTAGAACAAAATAGTTTAAAGTTTGTTTGGAAACACAAAAAACCCAGAATAGACAAAGACATCCTGAAAAAGAAAAATGGAGCTGGAGGAATCAGACTCCCTGACTTCAGACTATACTACAAAGCTACAGTCATCAAAACCATATGGTACTGGCACAAAGACAGAAATATAGATCAGTGGAACAGGATAGGAAGCCCAGAATTAAACCCATGCATCTATAGTCAACTAATCTATGACAAAGGAGGCAAGAATATACATTGGAGAAAAGACAGCCTCTTCAATAAGTGGTGCTGGGAAAACTGGACAGCCACATGTAAAAAAATGAAACTAGAACACTTCCTAATGCCATGTCATGTACAAAAACAAACTCAAAATGGATTAAAGATCTAGATATAAGACCAGATATTATAAAACCCTTAGAGGAAAACATAGGCCAATCACTCTCTGACATAAATAATAGCAACATCTTCTCAGATCCATTTGTCAGAGTAAGGACAATAAAAAGAAATTTAATTTCTTTAAAATAAAGAATTTAATTAAACTTCAAAGTTTCTGCCCAGCAAAGGAAACCCTAAACAAAACGAAAAGACCAACCACAGAATGGGAGAAAATATTTGCAAATGAATCAAGTGACAATGGATTAATCTCCAAAATTTACAAACACCTCCTTCAGCTCAATACCAAAAAACAAATAACCACATGAAAAAATGGGCAAAGGATCTAGGCAGACAGTTCTCCAAAGAAGACATGCAGATGGCAAATAAACACATGAAAAGATGTTCAACATCGCTCCTCGTCAGAGTAGTGCAAATCTCAACCACCATGAGGTACCACCTTACAGTAGCCAGAATGGCAATCATCAAAAAGTCTACAAACAATAAGTGCTGGAGAGGGTGTGGAGAAGAAGGATCCCTGTTACACTGTTGGTGGGAATGCAAATTGGTGCAACCACTGTGGAGAACAATATGGAGATTCCTCAGAGAAAACAAAATAGAATTTGATTCAGCAATCCCACTCCTGGACATCTATCCAGAGGAAACCGTGACTTGAAAAGACACCTGTACTCCAGTGTTCATTGCAGCACTCTATGCAATAGCCAGGTCACGGAAACAACCTAAATGCCCATCGACAGAGGAGCAGATAGGGAAGATCTGGTCCATACACACAGTGGAATATTACTCAGCCATTAAAAGGAATGAAATAACAACATTTACAGCAAGATGGATCGACCTAGAAATCATCATGCGAAGTGAAACCAGTCAGACAATTAGACAGCAACACCCAATACTACTGCATACATGTGGAAACTAAAAAGACACAATGAACTTCTTTGCAGAACAGACAATGACTCACAGACTTTGGAAAACCTTTGGTTTTTCAAATAAGACAATCTGGGGGGGTAGGGGGATGCACTGAGGGTTTGGGACACAAATGCTCTCAAATTGACTTTTGATGATTTTTGTACACCTATAATTGATATAAAATTAATTGAGAAATTAAAAAAAATGAGACAGAACTGAGAATATAATAAAGGTAAAGTGACTTTGTTTTTCAAGGAGCTGAGAATGAGCATATATATATAAATAACTCCAGAAAGCTACCTGGGAATGAGCATGGTGATATCAAAGTATAGCTTTCCAAGAATCTTAAAAAGTGAGTATCATACAAATAAACAATAAGTATAAGTGATATACTTAAGTCATAAATGAGGGAAATAAGATGGTAAACTGATTTAAAAGGATTTAAAGAGAGCATTGATATAAATCAAATAAAAATTTTTTAGATTTCTAAGTTATATAAAGTCCTGGATAACATCCTAAAGAATAAAAACATTTTGTGCTTATAATTTCAATCAGACAAAAGTTATTTGCATCTCTACCAGAGAAACTCTACAAGGTATCATGTTACATTGAAAGGTTTGGACTCTGATCAGTAATAAAAAGCATACAGAAAGAGTTTCATTATACTAGAGATTTCAGTAATTCTTGGTGCAACCATTAAACTGAAAGCACATGTAATCATCTTTCTTATTTTCAAGTTTTTCATAATTTTCTTAATAGTGCTATGCCATGATATCAAGAATATATGAAATACTTTATACTGTAAAATCTCAACAATATAAAGTGATTTTTTTTGTAATTTATCCCCAAAATACACAATATTCCAAAGGTGTCTGAGAAAGTCAAGGTAGAGTTAGTAGCTTGCTTCTGAGATCCTAAAACAGAGACATTGACGTCCACAATGCAAGGTGCTAATGAATTTATGTCAGCTGTGACATTATAAGCACAAAATATTAGAGGAACCACAAATCCTTTTACCACCCTGGGTAGAAATATTGCAAAATAAAATTCTGCTTATTTTCATTCCAACAGCCTGAAGATGATGCTCAGGAAAAATAAATTTCCTACATTATTAATTCAACAGTGTGTTGAGAATTTACAAGATTCCTCATATGTCCCCTAGTATAGAGCTATAGGGAAATATGATATTCACTATCATCATAAGGATCCAGATTTAGTAGCAGAGACAACACAAAAATAACCAACTTGATCAAAGATGGGGGAAAATTGTTTTAAATAAAGGCAGCATGAAGCTTTAACTATTGTTTATTTATAAGTTGGTAGCAGTATTTTTGTCTTTTACTAGATACTCTTTGTACTGAACTGCATGTGAAACTCCCTATTCTTCTGTCTTTATGTTTTCCTTTTGCTCTAATATCTTCAAATATAAATGAAAGAAAACTACCAACTGAAAAAGATTTTCTATAAAGTTTTTAGATTTTTAAATAAGCTGACTTAGTAAATTTAATGAAAATATTAGCTTGTTTAATGTCCAGTATTAAAAAGAATATAGACCTGTGCTTGAAGACCCAAACTGTAAAAAAAGAAAACAAAAAAAGTAGATAAGGAGATTCATATTTTATTTGTACAAAACATGTTAATAAAGTAAACAGACTAAAGACTCCAGTGTGAAGGTGTTTTATCAGATAAGATAGAAAAGAAAACAGCAGACAATATACTATCTACAATATACAAAAGCAGATAGGTTGAAAGACAAACTATGAAATCATAAGTAAACATAAGGAAGACAGCTACATTAATATTAAATAAAATAACCTTTACAACAGGAAGAACTATCAAAGAGGGACATTAATAATAATGAAAGAGGGAGTTCATCAGAAGATATAAAATTACACAAACCTAATAACAATTTCCTAAAGAAACAAAAATTGACAGAGACATTTAGAAATCTGTAATCATAGTAGGATATTTTCAAACTTCTCTCTGAACAAATAACAATAACAGAAGAAACTTTGATTAATGTTTATTGGCCACTCCAACAACTGTGGATACTTTTTCTTGAAATACTTTTACATAATCTATAGTTTAAAGATGAAATAAAAATGGAAGTCAAATGTTATAATCTGTATCATATTAAAAACAACATACCCAGATTTATCTTCTGACAGCTAAATGATTGTTTAAGGAAAAAACACACCTTCAAATATTTATATCAGTGTTGAAAGTTTCCACCAAAGAAACCTGGAAAAGGAGAATAAAGGAAAGCCATAAATAAGACAGTAAGTCAATTAAAAAGACAACAAGATCCAAAAGCTAAAATTTGATTATTTGAAAATATTAAAATTTGACAAACATCTACTGTGTTTAATCAATGGGAGAAAAAGACACATAACCCTATAGATCCATTATAGTACTATGAACGTTATAGTATTATGGACAAGTATTAGCTAATACATGCCACAAATTTGATAAAATAGATAAATTCATGCAACATTTGCCTTACTGAAAGCTATATAAAGACAAAAAGTAAATCTGCAAAGCCCTGCCTATATCTAATAAAGCTTTTAAATTTATCGTAACTGTTTCCTGCTAAGAAAATTCCAGAACCAGTGGTTTCCATGAAATGTTTTTAGCGATAAATAAGGCCAATTATATAAAACCTCTTTTAGAAATTACAAGAGGGCAGCATAACCCTTATACCAAACCTTGAAAAAGTTAATACAGGAAAGAAAAATTAAAGACAAATCCCTCACAAACAGATACAAAAATTCTACACATTAGGATATTCAATTCAGCAATATAAAGAATATAAATTTTCATTAATTAGCATTCCATCAGAGAAGAAGAACCAGTATTTCAGGGAGATATATGATAAATAGCTGATAGATAAGGAAAGATGACAGATTAGGTGATAAGAAAGCTAGTTATAGACCAATATAGATAGATGATAGATTAATGATACATAGATTTAGATTAAATTGATTTAGACAGGTGACAGATACAGATGATAGTTGACAGACAGATGGTAGGTAGGTATGCAGATATTGTTATTAAAAGCAGCTGGCATCCATGATTGGTGGTTACTGGTCTAAAAAATGTGAACTTCTTATAGCAGTCAGGAAACAAGATTGTGAGCAGGTTAGGACTCCACGAGAATAGCCTGGAACTACATTCACAGACTCAATTTCTTTTCTCTCAAGAGGAAACCTCAGCTCTGATTTTAAGGCTTTCTAAGTAATTTGATCAGTACCACAAAAAGAACATTGTTAAAAACATAAGCTCTCTCTACCAGAGGTTGGGGAAAGGAGTAAATGAGGAGTTACTACTAAATGGGTGGTATTGTTTGGGATGATGAAAAAGTTCTGGAAACAGTGATAATGGTTGCACACCATTATGAATGTACTTAGTGCCACTGAA
The DNA here is from genome assembly GCA_004024745.2 of Catagonus wagneri. Taxonomy (NCBI): domain Eukaryota; kingdom Metazoa; phylum Chordata; class Mammalia; order Artiodactyla; family Tayassuidae; genus Catagonus; species Catagonus wagneri. The sequence goes on along the minus strand of PVHT020000078.1, from coordinate 2,056,126 downwards.
TTGCACACTTTAAAATAGTTAAAATGGCAAATTCTGTTGTTTCTATTTTCCCATAATATAAAACACCTTAGAATCAGCTTGAATAGTCACACACACAGAGGGGGAAAAAGCCTGCTAGGATTTTGATCAGGATTGTAACTATTATGGGGAGAATAGAGGTTTTCACACTGAGTCTTCCAGTCCATGGAGGTGGCATAGACCTCCTTTAAGTCTTAATTTCTCTCAACATATTTTATTATTTGGTGTATAATAATACTCAGTGTATAAACCTTGGCATCTAACCATATTTGACATTAAAATGCTGTTGTAAAACATACATTTCTACTTTAATTTCTAATTGTTGACTGATGATAAAAAAGTGATGTTTAAAGTAAAAAAAAGGTCCCTCTCAGTTTTAAGATCAATTGATGAGTGGGATTAACTGTATTTGTAAAATAGTATGTTCATAGAAACACCTAGATTATAATTAAAAACTGGAGACTGTGGCCTAGCCAAATAGACATATCAATAAAGCTATTGCAAATTACATGTTTATCAAATGGGGTGTTATCCCAGGAAAGCAGTTTATGTAACATTTAAAAACAAAATATTACATTTAGAATGGATAAGCAATGAGGTCCTACTGCACAGCCCAGGGAACTATATCCAGTCTCTTGCGATAGGACATGATGGAAGTCATATATATATGACTGGGTCATTATGATACAGCACTGTATATCAACTATACTTTAATAAAAGAAAAAATTGATACTGATAGACTTAAGGGAAGGTTTATACAACCATTCCATTTATAAAAATATGCAGTATCTGTGACAAAGTGAAACACAATAAAAAATGATAAAATAAAAACAAATTTACCTTGCTAGCAGAATGATGATATAAAACTCAATTTCCATTCATGCTAAATATCTTTTGATTTTTGAAAAACACTATTAGGAACATAAAGGCAGTATGTTTATTTTCAGTTTATGTATCTGACAAAAGACTTGTATTCTAAATATACAAATAACTCTTACACATCAATAATGGGTAAAAGAATTAAACAGATACTTCACAAAAGATGCTTGATACCATTGATCAACAGGAAAATGAAAATTAAAATCATGATGAGGAACCAGGAGACAAGAAGACAGAGTGTAAGGACATTGAGCCCACCGACTCTCATGAGAACACCAAAATCACAACTAACTGCTGAATGACCATTGATAAAGCAAGACTGGACCTACCAAAAAAAGATATTCTAGGAATTCCTGTTGTGGCTCAGCAGGTTAAGAACCCATGAGGATGTCTGTGAAGATGTGGGTTCAATCGCTGGCCTTGCTCAGTGGGTTAAGGATTTGGCATTGTTACAAGCTGTGGCATAGGTCACAGATGTGGCTCAGATCTAGTGTTGTCATGGCTATGACATAGGCCTAAACCTGCAACTCCGATTTGACCCCTAGCACAGGAACTTCCACATGTTGCAGGTATGGCCATAAAAAGACAAAAAAAAAGTATTCTACATCCAAAGGCTTAAAGAAGAAACTGAATGAGATGGTAGGAGAGGTACTCATATTATATAATCACATGTTATAAATCCCATATTGAGTGGATAATCCAGAAACTTGAAAGTAATTGTATTGCAAGAGTTCTCCCATAGGAATGAGAGTTCTGAGGCCCACATCATCAGGGTCCCTGGCCTGAGGATCTGGCACAAGGAGGAGGGTCCCCCAGAACATTTAACTTTAAAAGCAAGTGGGTCTTGATCACAAGAGTGCCACAGGACTGGAAAAACAGATACTCCAGTGCACACAAGGGTACACACAAGGTCTCATGTACCCCAGGACCCAAAGCCAGGAGCCTGGGCCAGACCTCCATGCTGGTCTTGAAGTTCTGCTGGGGAGGAAAGGTGCCTATAGCCCTCTTTAGGGTCATAAAGACTGGTGACAGAAATATTGGAGGGAGTACATGCTTATTGGAGGCAGACAACTTATTTGTGTCATTAGCAATAAGACCTGGCCCCACCCAAAAGAGAATGTAGGTTCTAGCACTGGGACAACTCAGGCCACCAATTAACAGGACAGGAAAACAAACCCACCTATCATCAGACAGGCTGCCTAAAAGTTTCCTGAGCTCACAGCAACCTCTAGACAAACTCCTTGACATGTCCCTGCCCACTAGAGGGCAAAGACCCAGCTCTACTCACCAGTAGGCAGACACTGGCACATCCCACAATGAAGCCTGCACATGCCTCTAGACCAGCTTCATTCACCAAGGGGTAGACACCAGAAGCAAGAAAGTTATGACCTGGTAGCCTGAGGAACTGAGTCTTCAAATGCAGGTCAGAACTTACCCTGGTCCCTGTATCTTGGGTAGCAAAAGGATATCCCCTACAGAGGGTCTCTTCTCCAAGGTTGAGAAATATAACTATTCTTCCACATATGAAAATACAACTAGAAATTAAGACAAAACAGGCATCAAAGGAATATCTTCCAGATGAAGGAACAAAATGAGGTGGAGACAGGCAATCTTCCTGGGAAAGGGTTCAAAGAAATGATTATAAAGATGTTCCAAGACTTGGGAGAGAATAGATGCACAGAGTGAGAAGTTACACTGAGTTTTTAATGAAGAGTTAGAAAATATAAAGAAAAAGCAAAGTTGGAGAATACAATAACTTAAATGAAAAATACACTAGAAGGAATCAAGAGCAGAACAAATGAAGCAGAAGAACAGATAAGTGAGCTGGAAGACAAAGTGGTACAAATCATTTTCATGGGACAGAATAAAGAATGAAAAGAAATGAGAAAAGTCTCAGAGATCTCTGGGATAACATTAAAGACACCAACATCTGTATTATAGGGGTTCCAGTGGGAGAAGAGAAAAGAGCCTGAGAATATATTTGAAGAGATAATAGCTGAAAACGTCCCTATCATGGGAAAGGGAGCACTTAAGTCCAGGAAAAGCATAGAGTCCTATACATAATATCACATGGAGGAATGCAACATTGTAAATCAACTATACTTCAATAAAAATAAGGTAAATAAAAATCACGAGATAAAATTTTATATTCACTAGAATGGCAAAAGTTTCAAAGATTGGCCACATCAAATATGAGTAAAGACAGGTAGCACCTGAGGGTCTCAGAGATTCCTGTGGGAAGGTAAAATGGTGAACCCACTGTGAAACTACTTGGCAGTTTCTTATTAAAGGTAATTATATACCTATCCCTTAACACACTCTTAAGTATTATTAGCCCAGTTTCAGCCTTCGTTATTTATGCAAAAGAAAATTTTAAAAATAAATAAAAGCATCCTTAGGATTACTTTACAGAAATATTCATAAAAACTAATAAAATTAGCCTCCAGTTGGAAATAACTCATATGTTGGCTCAGCAGAAACAAATCTGACTAGCATCCATGAGGATGCAGGTTCGATCCCTGGGTTAAGGATCCAGCATTTCTATGAGCTGTGGTGTGGGTCATGATGCAGCTTGGATCTGATGTTGCTGTGGCTGTGGTATAGTCTGGAAGCTACAGCTCTGATTCAACCCCTAGCCTGGGAACCTCAATATGCTGTGGGTGCAGCCCTAAAAAAAAAAAAAATCTATCAGCAGTGGAATGGGTAACCAAATTATAACTTATTAATAAAATAAAGGAATTCCATGTTATTCATAAATATGGAATTCCACTCAATAGTATAAAGAATAATAATACACACTACAATATGGCTACACCTCAAATACAGTATATTGGGAGAAAGAAGTCATAAACCAAAGGTTTATTCCATTTACTTTCTTTTTTGGGGCTATACTCGTGGCTTGCACACTTTCCTGGGCCAGGATCAAACCTGTGCCATAGAAAAGATGAAAGCGACAGCAGTGACAAAGAGAGGGTGTTAACCCACTGAGCTACCAGGTAAGTCCTATTTGTACAAAGCTCTAGAGCAAATGTAATTAATGTCCTATGAACTCCATTTATACAAAGCTATAGAACCAGCATAATTAATATACAGAGATAGAATTCAGAACAGTGATTAATTGTCAAAGTTGGGTGAAGATTAACTGGAATAGGAAAATTTAAGAATGATGTTGCTCAGTATCTTGCTTGATATTAACCCTGGTTACCTTGGTTTATGTATTTATCAAGACCCATGGAATTGGACCCTTACAATTGATGCATTTTATTATGCACTTACTTTAAAAAGACAATTCAAAACTTACAAATTAATAAAAATCAGATATATTTCTATGGTAAAAGGCAGCAGAATAAATTTAATGAGGCCTAAGAAAAGCAGAACATTGAAATAAAATATATTTCAAAATTGAGAGATACAAATAACAAATTTTTGCAACTGTTAAAATTAAGAACACTACTCTTTAAAATTCCTTGGAAAGATGAAACCAGTTTAGTCATACAAAGCTTAATTTAGTTTATTTTGAAAAACTTGACCAGGTTATTTCTTTTTTTAAGTCTCTGGAAATCATAAGCAAAATTTAAACTGTTCTCTCAAATTGAGGAGCTGATAACCCATTTCCTGTCACTCAAAAAAAAAAAAGAAAAAAAGGAAAAACTTTCTAATACTATAACCAACCACTGAAAAACAAAGTCAGTGCCTTCCCATTATATAAACTGCTTTATAGCAAAATGTCCTTATTCCCTGTTTTGGTTTGAATGCTCCTAATGTGAGAACTCTTTTTTGGGTATGCACAATAAACTTTTTGTTAATTTCTACATTGGTGATTCATTGGTTTTAGCTCTGATATTATTGAACTTTTGACACATTGAAAATTTGCCTTTAAAAAAAAAGTGGGATTTCTTAGATGACATAGAGAATTCATGAGGAAATTAAAAAATACGTTGCAGAGATACATGACTTGACTCTCCATAGGCAAAACAATTTGAATAAAATATACCTAACTCTTCTAAAAATAAAATATTTCCTACATTAAATTACACAGAGAATTTTATCATCTTCAACCTTTATTCTGCAACTTTTCACATGCATTAAGATCCTCAATAAACAGAGAAAATGTCACTTTACATGGAATTTTCTACTTAAAAAACTGAAAGTCTATAATTTCATAAGTATTATGGTAGCAATTTGTTTCTTTTTTTCAGTAAATATTCCATATAAAGAGTTTATAAGATTTATAGCTTCAAATTTGCTTTTGCATCCTTCCACAGGCCCATTAAGTTGTTTAGTAAATGGAAAGCACATTTAAGAACACCTTTAAGATTACGGAATGTATGCATTTACCTTAATTTCTTTTTAAAAATTTATTTATTATCTTATTTTTTTATTTTTTTAATATTTTATTATACTTGAGTTACAGTGGTCTGTCAATTTCTGCTATACAGCAAAGTGATCCATCCATAAATATATATTATATATATTGTATATTATATACATATACATCCTTTTTCTCACGTTATCCTCCATCATGTTCTATCACAAGTGATCGGATATAGGTTCCTATGCTATACAGTCAGACTTCATTGCTTATCTACTCCACATGCAATAGCCTGCATCTACTAATCCCCAAATCCCAGTCCATCCACTAAAGTTCTGGGGCTGTGACAGGGTGGATAGATTAAATGGCACAAAATGATTATGTAAATTGGTATTATCACTCCTTATTTTTCAACATCAAAACGGTAGTTTTGAATATGAGAAAATAGTTGTTTTCCCTTAACACTCCTGATTTATCTTTAGAGGTAGGAGTATTGTGTTTATATTACATAATTTTCACTTGAAATTAGGCAGAAGGCCAAGAGCTTTGTGTTTAAGTGCAGGGCTTTAAGCCCTGTTTGGAGGGCTTAAATAGAGAGCTCACAGAAATTGCCTCACATGCACAGAGTATTAGTGCATTTTATTTTTCCTCCATTCCTATCTAAAATTATTAAAAATAAACTAAGCCATGCTAACAAAGTAATGAAAAAGAAAGGTAAAGTAAAAAAGAAATAAAGTAGCAAAAAGAATACAAAATGAAGAGTTTACAAGAGGCCACCAAGGCTGAATATCTAAATTAAAAGACAAAAACATGATATCCCTTATACGTAGAATGTAAAATATGGCACAAATGAACCTATCTACAAAATAGAGACAGACTCATAAGACATGGAGGACAGACTTGTGGTTGCCAAAGGGGAGACAGGAGGGATTGGAATGCACTGGGAGTCTGGGATTAATATACACAAACTACTACATTTTTAATGGATAAGCAATGAGGACCTGCTCTATATCACAGGGAACTATATCCAATCACTTGGGATAGAACATGATGCAAGATAATGAGAAAAAGAATTACATATATGTATGACTGGGTCACTCTTGCATGTAGCAGAAATTGGCACAACATTGTAAATCAACTATAAGAAAACATAAAACATTAAAAATGACATAATCAACTTGTACAATAGAAAACCTTAAAGTAAATAACATTGGATTTCTTGGAGAACATAGACTACAGAATTTTTCCTGACACACTTACGGCCTGTGAAAATTCCCAGGCCAGGGATCAAACTAATGCCATAGCAGTGACCTGAGCCACTGCAGCAACAATACCAGATCCTTAACACACTATGCCGCAAGAGAACTCCAAAAAATGCTGTTTTAAATTTCATTAGGAATATATACAAACTAAGTGTCTTTTGTGTTTAATCTCATTGCAGTGATAAGGCTGTCCTATTTTTCTATTTCATGTACCATAGTGCAATCTAATTGCCTTTAATATTCTGAAATATATAGATTTAATATCTCAGTATATAAATTATTATTAATATTGGAAAATAAATTGATAATTTCTCCATTTAATATACTTTGTTCTTTTAACCATGTACTTTAATAATCTTTCTTGTAACTATGAGGGTATGTTATATTTTAACTTATAAATATGTACTTAGAATAAATATAAATAAATGACTAACCTTAAGGGTTGTCAGGAAACTATACATGTACATAGAAAACAGAGACAAAAAAATAGAAGAGATAGAAATAATAATTTTGTCACACACACACACACATATATATACACACACACACTGAAGATAGCATGTCTATCTTTTTTTAAAAACTGCACTGAAAGTGTTATGTACAGGTGGTTATTTGAAAAGAGCTTTGAAGTATCAAGAATTTCAGTAATGCTGTTGCTTTTTATGTATCCACTTATTAAGTTTCAGAAATTATTTTGTGATCTATAGGAAGAAATGTTTATATATATTACGCTTGCTTGTTACTTTCAAATACCGAGTATTCTTTAAATATTAGGTACCATTTCGTAATGTAGTAAATTCAGTCTCAGAAATGACAATACCCCGACACCTTATGTCGATTCCTCTTTCCCTAGTGCTAAGCCATGAGTAAGATTTGCTGTGAAAAATAGTACCTCTTTTATTGATTTCAGTACATAGAAAAAACTGTAAATGCCATTGTTTGGGCAAGTCCTGCATAGAAGCCAAATTGTGTGGTTGGATACTTTGCTACAAAACTATAATTCAAAAAGATACATATACCCCTATGTTCATTGAAGTACTGTTCATAATAGCCAAGACAGGGAAACAACCTAAATGTCTATCAACAGATGAATGGTTTAAGATGTGGTGTTTGTGTATGTATACACACACACACACACACACACACACACACACACACACACACACACTACTCAGCCAAAAAAAATGAAATAACGTCCTTTGCAGCAGCATGGATGCAACTAGAGTCTCATAAGTCAGAAAAAGAAAAACAAATTCCATATAATACTTATACATGGAATCTAAAATATAGCACAAATTAACCTATCTGCAAAACAGAAACAGACTTATAGACATGGAGAACAGACTTGTGTTTGACAGGAGGGAGGGGGGAAGGAGTGCATTGGCTGGGAGTTTGGGGTTAGTAGATGTAAGCTATTATATTTAGAGTGGATAAGCAATGAGATTCTACTGTAAAGCACAGGAATTGATATCCAATCTTTTGGGATAGAACACGATGGAAGATAATGAGAAAAAGAATGTATATAGACGTATGACTGGGTCACTTTGCTCTACAGCAGAAATTGGCATGACGTTGTAAATAAACTATACTTTAATTTAAAAAATGACAAAAATTATGCTTGTTTAGGTGATAACGCAGCCTTATGTATTTGTTTCCCTGGCATTAGACATATTATGAAATAGTCAGAAATGGTGCATGCTTTATTAAATGCTGATCAGCTGTTTGAACTGTGGCAGTTCAAGTTTAGAAATATGAAAGCCTATTCCACTCTGATAATTATAATTTGAAATTTACATGAATCTGATCTCTGAAAATATAATGGGATCAGAGAGAAAGGGGGAGCATAGATTTTTCATTCAGCAATGAAAAGGCAAGCATATTATGTAGCTGACAAAAGCACTTTAAAAACATGGTGCTTTGCAACTTTGTGATCAACAGAGGAACCCTTAGTTCTACTTACTTTTTCATTATTATCAAAATTGTTTGGAGTGATGTATTTCACTGTTCCATTATGCTTAATTTTTCACAGGCCATTCTCTTACTATATTTGTCTAAACTCTTGAAGATTAAATATAAAATTATCCCCTTGAATTTTAACTGTAAAATTTACTTCCTTTACCAGCACTTGAATAGAAATAGTTCCTTTGATTCAACAGAACTTTGTTTCTGTGTTATTTAATTATGTAACATATATTATTTCCACGTAGGTTAATATAAAGTTATCCTAATAAAACTGTTTCAACTTTCTTAGGCACTTTTCTTATTTTAATGTTATTACACCTGTAATAAATTAACCACCCTTGTCAGAAGAAATTTCTTTTACAACCAAGTTATGTAATCTGGAAACTTGAGAACTTTCAGTAAAAAAAAATTACATGGTGCCATTAACAAATTGCTAAAGGTAAAAGTAGATATAAATTATTTGAATATATAATTTGTGAATTGTGTTGATGATCATGATTGGTAATCCATGAACAACTCTTTGCACTTCTTGGACTGGGACCTGACATCTAGCTGCTTTTTTGTCTGGGTGTGATTAAGTGTAAGAACCAAAATTTCCTTTGCCTTTCCACGAATTTAGCTGTCGTAGCAGGGAGCAATCCCTGTGTGGGTGTTCTTGTGTCTTTGGAAAATGTAATTGTATGCTCCAGGGTATATCTTAGTTATATTCCCAGTTTTTAACACCGATTCGTCTCAGTGACCTTAAAAAATTAATCATATACAACTTATCCTTTATTCAAGTTAAGAAAATATTTGTGCTTCAAGGAGTAGGTATGAAAAATACTAACATGCTTGAAATTCCATTGAAGAAATACTTCATAAAGACTTCAAGTATTATTAATTGTAGTAATAAATGGAAAGGAAAAAGTATTCCCTGAGGGCTTCTAGAAATAAAGTCACCTAAAGCCATGTCCAGCCATTTTTCAGATTTTTTTTAAATTCAAATTCCTTTTTCATACTGATTATCCAAAAAACAATAAATTTGTTGGAAAAGAAATTATATGTGCAGACGTTAAAAACTTTTATTTATTTTTATTAAAAATGATTTAAGTTTGAATAGAGTTCCCTGTTTTCTCAATTCTTATCTAAGTTATGTGAGAATGCTACCTACAGGTGGGCTCTTATTAGTATGAACTTAAAATAACTTTGATGCCTTTAGCAACTGGGATTTTGAACTTAAATGGCAAAAAGATTGCTGAAATACTATGAATTATTATATTACCCTATTCCTGGACCTTGTGCATAAAGGTCTATGATCTACAGAATTTTCATCTTAACATTATAGTATTATACCACCAGAATTATAAGAATTAGATTTGTTCTTCTATCATAATATCCATTTTTCATAGATTAATAGCGCTGGGGTCAGAATACTCTTGGCAATTTGATATATATGTTATGTCAGATTATAAGTTACCTGCAAATGTGGAATGATTTTATGAAATTGTATATCTATAGAGAAGAATGCAATCAAGTGATCTTTTTCTATACAGCTATCAATTCACTTAGAGTAAAAAAATAATTTGCTTTTCTGTTCATTTTGAAAAAATAGTGGTTGTATAAATGACATCACAATATGTCAGCATCTGCTATATCTAGGTGCCTCTACATGCCCACATGAGGACAGGCCAGGGTGCTGAGGGCCTCTGGGATGAATCCACATGGAAAGCTAGGTATAAAGTCATGGAGGGTTACTCTGAGCAGGAAATTTGTCCAGCTTTCTGCCTTCATGGTGCTTCCAGCACTTAGAATTTGTCTTGTTGATATACATATATTTTTATGCCTCATCTCTCCCAAATGTAAATGCAATCAGAGTGGGGACATTTTTTTCATAACCAACCTCTCAATTCTGAACAAGATGGCAGAGTAGAAGGACTTGAGTTCACCTCCTCTCATGAAAACACCAAAATCACAACTAACTGCTGAGTAATATCACTGATAAACATAGATGCAAAAATTCTCAACAAAATACTGGTAAACCAAATACAACAAATGTTAAAAGATCATGCACCATGATCAAGTGGGATTTATCACAGGGATGCAAAGATTCTTCAGTATTTGCAAATCAAACAGAATGACACACCACATTAATAAGCTGAAGAATAAAATCCATATGGTCTCAATAAATGCAGAAATTTCTTCTGACAAAATCCAACTTCTGTTAAAAACTCTCCAGAAAGTGGTCACAGAGGGAATCTATCTCAACATAATAAAGACCACCCATGACAAACCCACAGCTAATATAATTCTTAATGGTGAAAAGATGAAAGTATTTCCTCTAAGATCAGGGACAGGGCAAGGATGTCTACTACTATTACTTTTATTCAATATCATTTTAGAAGTCCTAGCCATGGCAATCAGAGAAAAAAAGAAATAAAAGGAATCGAAACTGGAAGAGAAGAAGTAAAACTATTTTCAGGTGACATGATACCATATATAAATATCTTAAAGATGCTGTCATAAAACTACTACAACTCAAAAGTGAATTTAGTGAAGTTGCAGGAAGCAGGGTACAAAAATACACAGAAATCTCTTGCATTTTTATACACTAACAACTATCAGAAAGAGAAATTAAGGAAGCAATCCCATTTACCACCACATCAAAGAAAATACCTAGAAATAAATATACCTAAGGTTGCAAAAGACCTGTACTCTGAAAACTGTAAGATGTTGATAAAAGCAACTGAGGATGACACAAATGGAAGGAAGGGTAAACCATGCTCTTGGACTGGAAGAATCAGTATTGCTAAAATGACTATACTACCCAAGGCAATATACAGATTGGCATTTTTCTTAGAATTAGAACAAATTACTTCAAAATTTGTATGGGAACACAAGAGACCCCTAAATAGCCAAAGCAATCCTGAGAAAGAAAAATGGAGCTGGTGGAATCAGACATTCTGACTTTGACCATACTACAAAGCTACAGTAAGCAAAACGCTGTGGTTCTGGCACAAAACAGAAATATAGATCAAGGGAACAGGATAGAAAGCCAAGAAATAACCCCAAGCACCTATGGTCAATCTACAACAAAGGAGGAAAAATATATGATGGAGAAAATATAGTCTATTTAATAAATGGTTCTAGGAAAATTGGACAGCTACATTTAAAAAATGAAATTAGAGAGTTCCTGCTGTGGTGCAGTGGGTTAACGATCCAGCTTGTCTCTGTGGAGGCACTGTTTTTTGTTTTTTCTCTTTTTAGGGCCTCACCTATGGCATATGGAAGTTCCCAGGCTAGGTGTCAAATTGGAGCTACAGCTGCTGGCTTATGCTACAGACATAGCAATGCAGGATCTGAGCCATGTCTGTGACCTACATTATAGTTCACAGCAACACTGGATCCCCGACCCCCTGAGTGAAGTCAGGGATCAAACTCACCTCCTCATGGATACTAGTAAGATTTGTTTCCACTGCACCACAATGGGAACTCCTTGAGGCATTTGTTTAATCCGTGGCCTGGCACAGTACATTAAGGATCCAGTGTTACTGCACCTATGGTGTAGATCACAGCTATGGTTCATATTCCATCACTGGACCAGAAATTTTCATATGGCATGAGGGCAGATGAAAAAGAAAAAAATAATGAAGTTAGAAAATTCTCTAACGCCATGCACAATAATAAACTTAAGATGGATTAAAGACCTAAACTTAAAGACAGGTAACATAGAACTCTTAGAGGAAAACATAAAACACTCTTTGACATTAATTGCAGCAATGTTCTTTTGAATCCCTCTCCTAGAGTAATGAAAATGAAAATAAACAAATGGGACCTAATCAAACTTAAAATCTTTTGCACAACAAAGGAAACCATAAACAAAAAGGAAAGACAACTCCTAAGAGAAAATATTTGCAAACAAAGTGACTGATGGGGGGTTAATCTCCAAAATACAGGAACAGCTCACAGTCATTAACAAAACAACCAACAAACCTAATAAAAAATGAATAGATCTAAACAGACATTTCTCTAAAGCGGACAGGCAGATGGTCAAAAGCACATGAAAAAATGCTCAACATCACTAATTATTAGAGAAATGCAAATTAAAAGTATAGTGAGGTATCACTTCACAACAACCAGAATGGCCACCAAAAAGTCTACAGACAATAAATGCTGGAGAGGGTGTGGAAAAAAGGGAAACTTCTTGACTGTTGATGGGAATGTAAACTGGTACTACCACTATATAGAGAACAGTATGGAGGGTCCATAAAAAAAAACTAAAAGTAGAACTACCATATGATCTAGCAATCCCACTCCTGGCACATATCCAGAGAAAATAAATTTCAGGACGAGACATGCACACCCAATGTTCATTGCAGCACCGTGTTTAATAGCCAAGACATGGGAGAAAACTAAATGTCCACCAATAGAGGAATGGATAAGAAAATGTGGTACATATATACAATGGATTACTCAGCCAAAAAAAAAAAAATGCCGTTTGTAGCAACTTGGATGGACCTAAAGAATACCATTCTAAGTCAAGTAATCAGGCAGAGAAAGAAAAGTAGCACTTATATGTGGTCTCTAAAAAATGTTATACAAATGAACTTATTTACAAAACAGAAATAGACTCACAGACTTCAAAAACAAACTTATGGTTGTCAAAGGGGAAAGGTAGAAAGAGGGGTAAATCAGGAGTTTGGGATTAACATATATACACCTTAGAGGTAAAATAGATAATCAGCAAGGCTCTATTATAGAACACCTGCTCAGTGTTCTATAACCACCTATATGGGAAACGAATCTTAAAAATAATGGATATATGTACATGTAAATGTGTAATTGAACCACTTTGCTGTACAATATTGTAAAGTATACTCCACTGCATAATAAAAATTAAAAATAAATATGATCTAAACAATTTAAAAAAGGATAGTAGTAGGCACTATTTTTGAAAAAGAATTGCTTAATGTAAATGATACATGATTACTGTGAAGGTTATTATGGAAAATTCAGACACTTTCTGGAAATAATGGTACATCACAGAATATTCCCCTCTACTCACACAGTCTTTGCCCTATCATATTTAAGCAACAAATTAATAATTTCCCTATGTGCACAAGTTCCCACTATTTTCCTTCTAAATTAAATAGGTATAACATTAATGCATGTTCAAAATATATTTTTGCAATATTGTTTTCCTGTTCTATTGTTGCATGTCACACTAATGCTTGCCAACTGGCATTTCAACGGCCCCTGTACAATTAGGACACAGAAGTCTGTGTATTATAAATTGAAAATAATGACCAGTATTTACTCTAATCTTCTTATATATAATGCTGTTTCCTAAGAATTCTTCCTGTTACTGATTAATATATCTATTCATATTAAATATTATAAATTAAACCAATTATCCATTTAAAAAGTAAAAACAAATTTCAAAATGAAAGTTGTTCACATATCTACAACTGCTCTCTTGTGACAGTAGCATACCTAAGCATATGTTTCTACAAGGCTATGTATTCTAATAGCATGTATTTTGTAGCTTTGTTGTGAACTCTTGGATTAGGACCTGCTATTCTGAATTCCTTTTGAGAGTTTATCTAACTGAATAACATACCAGTGAATTCCCAGTCCGCTAGCCCCCTAGACATGATTTCCAATGTTTTTAAACTACTTCTCATTTTTTCCCAGAAAAATATAAAACTCTAAAGTTCATCCTACAAGTCACCAGGGATTTGTCTCAATATTGTATAGTTTTGGCAGTCTCACTTGCTTATTCCTCAGTTTTTTCCTCAGCTGAACAGTTTAACAAGGATCTATTGGAAATGCCTATGTCAAGGACTGCACGTATACAAAAAACATAGTATCTAGTGTACATCAATTCACTCTTTATAGCATTTGTTATCTAAAGTATTTTATTTGCATTAACAAAATTAAAAATATTAAGCATAGAATTCATTATTTATTATTATCAAACTCCTTCAAAATATTTTTAAAAGTTATAGGCACATACAAAGAGAAGTATAAATATATGTATCAAATATAAATTACATGTTTGTAGATTTTAACATAGCTCCTCAGTGGATAGACTATGTTACCCATGTTATAACACAAGTGGAAAATATATGTGTATATTCACTATGATTTTAATATTGCTACTTTTATCTATTGTCTGTATAAGCTGTATTTACATTGAAAAACAAATATTCTGTATATTCTAAATGAGACAGACCCACACAAGATTGAAAACAGTTTTTTTAAAATGATAGGGATTGTAAACATTATTTACCCTAATAATTTCTACATCCACGTGCTGGGTTCTTTTAGCAATTCTGCTTCATCTTCACCCTGCCTTATCATTGTACTATCAAGTCTTTAGCCCACATGGAGCTTCTAGAGTGTTGGAACCTCCAGAACAGAACATGACATGCTTGTTTTATGGAGAAGAGAATAGAGAGAAGGACTCTTTAAAAATGAGTTAGTGCCCCAAGACTGAAGCTGCTTTGATAGTCAAAGGAATATAGATTATAAAGCATAGGCTGATAAAACTGTTCTGTACATAACCTACTAATACAGCAATGAGACATTTAAAGATTTATTTTTTTTTGCTTGTGCTGGGAGCAAATGGAAGTTCCCAGGCCAGGGATTTAACCCAATCTGCAGCAGCGGCCCAGGCCACTGCAGTGAAAACACAAGATCCTTAACCCACTGAGCCATACAGGAACTCCTTAAAGATGATTTTGAAGCAGAAAAATATCCCTCATTACTGACTTTTCTCTCTTTATTTGGTACTACTGTGCCATTAGCTCACCAGACTGCAAGTGTGCTGGCCTTCTGTTACAAGAACACACTGACTTCCTTCATGCCCGTGGACCTTGCCCTTTACTCTTCTTTTGCATAAAGTGTCCTGTTGCTTTGTATGGCTCATCTCTTCAAGCCTTGTTTCAGAGGTTACTCCCTCAGAAAGGACTCACCACCAACCAAGTGAAATTAGCTTGTAATATACTTCTCTCCATTTAACTTATTCTTGTTTCATTTTCTTCATTACTTCCCACTCTCTGAAGTTACATGGTGAATTATTTCTTAAAATCTGTTTCCTGCTAGACTATTAGGTTCTGTGACAGTAGGTATCTTGTCTTTGTTCCCAGGGTACCCTAAGTGCCCTTAAGAAAGCCAGAAGCAAGTAATCAATTAATAGCTTACATGTTACATGAATTAATTTACTGAAATCATGTTACGTTTAAAAGTAACATACTACTCAAACTATGTAATAAATAACCCGACTCTCTTGGAACCTGCAGTCTGCCAAATTTCAAACTCTGAATCAATTTCCAGGTTCTACTAAAGAGTCTGTGACCTTCTCCAGCTACTACTTTTGTGTCTTCTTCAGGAGACTGAGGAGAAAGTGAAGAGAAGCATCTGGGCAGGTGTGGGGGGCGGGGGAGGTGGGGGGTGGATTGTCAGGGTGAGAGCAAAAGCATGGAAACATCAGCCACATTATTATCTCAACTTGTCCTCTCTTGATAAACTGTTATAAATAACTGATCATTAAAATTTGGATAAGACACACATGATTGCTATGGGTACAGTGCCACATGTGGGATCTGTGCAGTGATGGCCTGTTTTTATATTTTTTCAAATTCTTGAGTTAGAAAAAAATAACTGCTAAATTTTGCGGGTGGCAAAGAGCTTCAGTGATACTTTTCCTTGGGGCATGGAGACAGCACAGTGTTATTTTCATGTATATGGTGTTTTATGAAGAACAATACATTTTAATTCTTAATGAGGTTCCCATGTGACTCATATTCCTGAACCATTCTAAAATGTTTATAAAATTTAAACTATAAATATGAAGTTTATGCAGAATATAATTTTTATGGTAGATTTACAGCAAGACCTCAAAACCATATACAATTTTCTTATGCTAACAGAAATATGCTTTGAGTTTAACACATGCTCATGCCTATGTATTTCTTCTTATTCATATTCTTATGCTTTTCAAATTAAAGGCTCAGTGTATAACTTATAAAATGAATACCTGTGTTCAACTATAGATACTGTGTCTTGAGAAAAGTTATGAGAAATACTTGCACATTTCTATAATTTCATTATTAGAACTGTTAAATCCCTTTCACTTAAGACATTAAAATTATCCTAGAAGACAAAACTAAACTGTCAAGTCAATTATAATAGTGTCAGTGTGGAGCATTAGAAAAGTCATAGCAAGTGGTTTTTATCTTATGCTACATATACAAAGAATCACACCTTAGCCAGGAAAAAAATGTTTCTTGATAAATTTATAAACTGAAAAACAACTTTCTTTATCCCAATGCTCCAGTCTAAGAGGACTATTAGCAACAATCCTGACCTTAACTGTCAGGATAATGTACAAATATTTGCCATCATTTTTATTCTGTACAGCTCTAAAAAAGCACTCTGATTTTGTGACTTCACTATCACTTATATTTCACTAATGTACTGTTTACCATGCTTAATCATGATTGCATTCATTGATTCTCTCTTAAAATGATAGCCTTAATGTTACTTTTGCTTATTTAAACCACACAGCACAATGACCTTTTTATTTTGGCTCTATGTGTCATTATAGAGCCCATCGCTGAAAAGCTATAGTGCAGTGTCTGTATGTATCAGCACTTACTCCATCCTTCTCTGATTAGATACCTCAAGCAATTGATTTGAGTTTTTTCAGTTGGAAGATCATAGTATTTTGTCCTTCAATTCAGTGTTATTTCTACTTTTCTAGTTCAATCTTTCCATTACTTAATAACAAACAACTTATGTGTCCAATCTGATTTATTTAAATTTTCTTTTCAAATGCCCTACCCTCAGTCATAATTTCTCTTTTTAATGGTTGTTTGTTTCTTCAACTTTTAAAATCTTTGGTAATTTCCCTAACATTGTACTACCTCTTACAAAATAACCACTAATTAAAAATCAGCATAAATAATAAGTCATTTTGCTAACCTCTTAACTAGGGCTACCAAACAAATGAATATACACGCAGCATTGTTATTCTTTAACAAAATCAGTGTTCCTGTTCAGGAGAGGAAGAAACATATAATCAAGTACTATTAACACCGTTACTATGGATAAATAGTAGCATATTAAAATGAATCTGTAATTTTGAGATCATACAGCATTAAACACCAGGGTTAATACTGTTATTTCTGTTTAAAATTCTTGACTTTAAATAACTCAAAAGATGTTTCACCAAAGCAGTGTTTCATAGAGCACCAATAATTCTGATTTTAGGAAAAAAGTATACTAGAATACTACAAATTATATTTAAAGTAGGAAATGAAAACAAAGATAAAATAATTAAAAATAGGAACTTGTGGGAGTGCTCCTTGTGGCTCAGCAGGTAATGAACCCAACTAGTATTCATGAGAACACTGGTAAATCACTGGCCTCAGTGGGTTAAGAATCTGGTGGTGCCATGAGCTGTGGTGTAGTAGATTACAGATATACTATGGATCTGGCGTTGCCATGCCTGTGGTACAGGCTCACAGCTGGAGCTCTGATTTGATCCCTAGTCTGGGAACTTCCATATAGCACAGGTGTGGCCATAAAAAGCAAAAAAGCAAAAAAAAAAAAAAGAACTTTAGCTCTCTCCAGTCAAAATTTATAAAAAACTACTTAAAATTTACATTGATCTTCAAAAAATTTTGGCTCTTGCAAATATTCTATATTTGGATATTTTCTACCTCTGGATGCTTAGGCACCTCTTTGTCTTTCATTTCCTTTAATACCTGGCTAGAGTGTGCTGTGTCAGTTCCTTTGCTGTTTATATGTATGCCTTTTCAAAAAAAAAATCTCCTTTGTATACAGCAAGTATATTTTTTCTATTGTTTTTACTAGATTCCATATTTAAAAATGCTTATGAAATTTCACATCTGCACACCCATTGTCAAATTTAATTCAAAACAATAATCACCCTAAATATAAATGCATTGACTTCACCAATCAAAAGGCACAGAGAGACTGATCAAAAGACAAGACACAACTATATGCTACCTATTGGATACTCATTTCAGCTATAAAGACTCACATAGGCTCAGAGTGAAAGGTTAGAAGTTGATATGCAAAACAACTGAAAAAAAAAATAGACTCCAAGCATAAAAGAAAAAAAAAGAAAAAGTTCATTATGTAATGATAAAAGGGTCAATAAATCAAGAAGACCTAACAATAATAAATATACATGCTCTCAACACCTGAGCATCAAAATATATAACACAACTAATAAGAGACCTTAAGGAAGTAGTAGACAACAATATGACAATTTTAGGATATGTGAATACTCCACTATCAGTGATGGATAGATTGTTCAGACAGAAAATCAACAAGAAACTTTGTAACTGAACTACATTTTATAACACATGAACCTAATAGACTTGTACACGTTATATCCAACAGCATCAGAATATACATTCTTCCCAAATGCACATGGAACATTTTCCAGGATTGAGAATATTGGTCACAAGACAAATCTTAGCAAGTATAAGAAGACTGAAATCATATCAAATATCTTCTGTTGACCAGTGACATGAAACTAGAAAACAAGAGAAAAGTGGGAAGACAATATGTGGAAGCGAAACAATAAACTTCTAAACCATCATTGAATCAAAGAAAAAAAAGGAAATTGTCTTCAAACAAATTAAAAATTAAAACACAGCATATCAAATATTGTAGAATCCAGAAAAAAGCAATTGAGAAGAAAGTTTACAACAAAAAGCACATGTTATTAAATTACTAAATTCTTAAATAAACAACCTAATCTCAAGGAAGTAGGAAAAGGAAAACATTATGCCCAAAGTAAGCAGAAAGTAGGAAATAAGGATAGAGCAGAAATAAATGAAACATAGACAAGAAAAAAAATAGAATCAATGGAAGTAAGATCAGTTTCTTCAAAAAGATAAAATTGACAAAACTTCAGTTAGACTAAATGAGAAAAAAAGACTCAAAACTAGAAATGAAAGGAGACATTATACTGATACTATAGAAATATATAGATTCATAAAAGACTATATGAACAAATACAACATCCATTCATGATATAAACTTTTAACAATGTAGGTATACAGGGAACATACCTTAATGTAATAGAAACCATTTATGACAAACACACAGCCAATATAATATACAACAGAGAAAATAAAAAAGCTTTCCCACTAAAATATGGCACAAAACAAGGATGCCCCCCTCACCAATTTTATTCAACATAGTTTTGGAAGTCCTAGCCACAGCAGTAAGACAAACAAAAGAAATAAAAGGTATCCAAACTGAAGAGGTAAAATTGTCTTTGTGGAAGACATGATACTGTATATAGAAAACTCTAAGGACTCTACACAAAAACTACTTGAACTGATCAATGAATTCAGTGAAGTAGTAGGATACAAGATTAACATTCAGAAATCAGTTGCATTTCTGTATACTAACAATGAAATATTTGAAAAGGAATATAAAAATATACCCCCCAAAATTAGAGACCAAGGAATAAATGTGACCAAGGAAGTGAAAGACTTAGATGCTGAGAATTATAAAACATTAATCAAGGAAATTAAAAAGAATTCAAAGAAATGGAAATATATTTCATTCTCCTGGCTTGGAAGAATTAATATTGTTAAAATGGCCATATTACCCAAAGCAATCTACAGATTCAATGCAATCCCTGTCAAACTACACATGACATTTTTTACAGAACAATCAAAAAATTATATGGAACCATAAAGGACCCAGAACTGCCAAAGCAATCCTGAGGAATAAAACCAAGCAGGAGGCATAACTCTCCCAGATTTCAGATAACATTACCAAACTACAGTGATCAAGACAATATGGTACTGGTATCAAAACATATAGACCAACGGAACAGAATAGAGAATGAAGAAATAAATCCAGACACCTATGGTCAATTTATCTTCAATAAAGGAGGCAATAATATAAAATGGGAAAAAGACAGTCTCTTCAGCAAGTTGTCTGGGAAAATTGGGCAGCTGCATGTAAATCAATGACACTAGAACACACTCCCACACCATGCACAAAAATAAACTCAAAATGGCTGAAAGACTGAAGCATAAGACAAGACACCATAAGAGAACATAGGCAAACATTCTCTGATATCAACCGTACAAATATTTTCTTAGGTCACTCTCCCAAAGCAACACAAATAAAAGCAAAAATAAACCAATAGGACCTAATAAAACTGTCAAGTTTTGCATAGCAAAGGAAACCAGAAGAAAACCAAAAAGAGAAACTTTGGAATGGGAGAAAATAGTTTCAAACAATGCAATTGACAAGGGCTTACTCTCTAAAATATACAAACTCATACAACTCAACAACAAAACAACAACTCAATTCAGAAATGGGCAGAAGACATGAAAAGACATTTCTCCAAGAGGATATACAGACGGCCAACAGGCACATGAAAAAAGCTCAACATTACTAATTATTAGAGAAATGCAAATCAAAACTGCAATGAGGTACCACCTCACACCAGTCAGAGTGGCCATCATTAACATGTCAACAAATAACAAAAGCTGGAGAAGATTTGAAGAAAAGGGAAACCCTCCTTCAGTGTAGGTGGGAATGTAAATTGGTACAGCCACTATGGAAATCGATAAGGAGGTATTTCAGAAAACTAAATATAGAACTACCATATATCCTAGCAATCCCAATCCTGGGCATATGTACATACAAAACTTTCATTGAAAAAGATACAATGCACCCCTATGTTCATTGCAGCACTATTCACAATAACCAAAACATGGAAACAAGCTAAATGCCCATAGATGACTGGATTGAGAAGATGTGGTATTTATGCACAATGGAATACTACTTAGCCATAAAAAGAACAAATGCCATTTGTAACATGGATGCAACTCTATACTCTTGTACTAGGTGAATTAAGTCAGAAAGAGAAAGACAAATGATATCAATCCAGATATCACTTATATCTGGAATTTAATATATGACACAAGTGAAACTATAAATAGAAAAGAAATAAACTCATGGACTTGGAGAATAGACTTGTGGTTGCCAAGGGGGAGGAGGAGGGAGTGGGATGGACAGGGAGTTTAGGGTTAGTAGGTAAACTATTGCATTTGGAATGGATAATCAATGAGATCCTGCTGTATAGCATAGGAAAATATATCTAGTCACTTGTGATGGAACATGATGGAAGATAAGGTTAGGAAAAGAAAGTGTGTGTATATACACACATACACAACTGGGTCACTTTGCTGTACAGCATTAATTAACACAAAATTGTAAATCATCTTAATAGAAAAAAATAAAAATCTTAAAAAAAGAATACCAACTCTCCTCAAAATCTTCCAAAACATTGAGGAGGAGGGAACATGTCCAAACTAATTTTATGAGGCCAGAATTATTTGAATACTAACACTAGGTATGGTTACCACAAGAAAAACATATGTAGACCAATATCCTTGATGAATATACATGTAAAAATTCCAAACAAATACTGGCTAACTGAATTCAAGAACATGTTAAAAAGATTTTGCATAATGACCAAGAGATTTATTCTTGTGATCCAAGGTTGGCTCACCATAAACAAATAACATCACATCAAAGAAATGAAATATATACATCAGATGATCATATAACAGGTGCAGGAAAAAAACATACACCATATATACATCAAAATTTCATGACAGAATTGCATAGAAGACACATAGTTCAAGATAATGGAGGCCATCTATGACAGATTCACAGCTAACATATTCAATGAAGATGAACTGAAAGCATTTCCTTATGATGAGGAATAATGCAAGGAGGCCCACTCTCACCACTTCTGTTCAATCTAGTACTGGAAGTCCTAGCTAGAGCAATTAAATGAGACAAATAAAATGAATCCAAATCAGAAAGAGAAAAATTGTCAGTATTTGCTGATGTAATCCTATATATGTGTATATATATAGAAAACCCTATAAAAGCAGTCAAAAAAACTGTTGGAATTATTCAATATCTTCAGTAATGTGGCAAAAAAACAAAATTAGCTTTCAGAAATTAGCTATATTCCTTTATATTAATCATGAAGCTTCTAAAAGGAAATAAAACCTCTCATTCACAACAGAAAACATACTTAGGAATAAGTTTAATCAAGGAAGTAAAATATCTGTACAATGAAAATTACAGAACATTGCAGAATGTAATAAAGGAACAAATGAAGAAATTCTGCTTATGAATTTGAAGAATTAATATTGTTAAAATGGCCATACTACTCAAAGCCATCTACAGATTTAATGCAGTCTCCACCATCAGATTTCAAAACATACTACAAAGTCATAGTAATAAATACAGTATGGTACTGGTACAAAAATAGATATATCAGCAAATAGAACAGAGAGCCTAGAATTAAACACTACTTAATATTCAACAAGGAAGCCAGAAATACCAAATTGGAAAATAATATTCTCTTCAGCAAATGGTTCTGGGAAGACTGAATAAACATATGCAGAACAACAAAACTGGAACCCTATCTCATACCATCCATAAAAAACTCTGAAGCAGATGAAGGACTTTAAACTAAAACCCAATACCATAAAACTCCTATAAAAAAAGGGAAAAAAATCTCATTAATACTCATCTTGGAAGTAATTTTTGGGGCATGGAGCAAAAAGCACAAATAACAAAATTTTTGATTTTATTTTATTATTTATTTATTTATTTTGTCTTTTTGCCTTTTATCTAGAGCCACACCTGCAGCATATGGAGGTTCCCAGGCTAGAGGTCCAACAGGAGCTATAGCTGCCGGCCTTTGCCACAGCCACAGCAACGCGGGATCCGAGACGCGTCTACAACCTACACCACAGCTCACAGCAACGCCGGATTCTTAACCCACTGAGCAAGGCCAGGGATTGAACCCGCAACCTCTTGGTTCTTAGTCAAATTCGTTAACCACTGAGCCACGAAGGGAACTCCACAAATAACATTTTTAAAATCAACAAATGTGAGTACATTAAACTGAAAAGCTTCTGCAAAGTATATACTAAGAAAATTAAAAGATAACTTGCAGAACACAAGAAAATCTTGGCAAACCATATCAGGTAAGTAGTTAACATCCAAAAAATATAAAGACTTCAGTAAACCCAATAGTTAAAAAACATAATCTAATTTACAAGTGGGCAAAAGAACTAATTTCTCAGAGATGGTATCAAAATAGCCAACAGACACATGAAAAGATTATCAACATCACTAATAATCAGGAAAATACAAATCGAAACCATGGTGAGGCATTATCTTACACCTGTTAGAATGGCTATTATCAAGATAACCAGAAGGAGTTCCTGTTGTGATTCAGCAGGTTATGAACCGGACTAGTATCCATGAGGATGTATATTCAATCCCTGCTTACTTAGTGGGTTAAAGATCCTGTGTTGCTGTGAGTTGAGGTGTAGGTCAGTCATGGCTCAGATCTCAGGGTGCTGTGGCTATGGTATAGCCCAGCAATTGCAGCTCTGATTTGACACCTAGCCTGGGAACTTCCATATGCCATAGGTGAAACTCTGAAAAGCAAAAAAGATGACCAGAGAAAAAGGTTTTGGTGAGGAGGTAGTGAAAGGGAACCCTCATAAATTTAGGGTGGCAAGGCAGATTGGTCCAACCATTATGAAACATAGTATGGAGGTTCCTCAATAAAAAAATATATACCTACATTTTTATCCAACTATTCAACTTCTGAGTATATAACCCAAAGAAATTAACAACATGAAACATGTACTTCCAAGTTTATTCCAGCATTATTCACAATAGCCAAGACACGGATACAACATAAATGCTCGTCAATGAACAAATGGATAAAAAAGATGTAGTACATGTATATAATGGGATATTATTCAGCCATGAGGAAAGAATGTATTCCTTGATTTGTGACAACACAGAATTACTGTGAACACATCTATGCTAAGCAATGTTAAGTCAGAGAAAGGCAAGTACTTTGCAATTTCACTTACAGGTGAAATCTAAAGTTAAACCTTAAAAAACAGAGTAAAATGGTTTCTGGGGGATGGGCAGAATAAAAATAATGGTGTTTAAATGTACAAAGTTGTTATGAATAGTAATTAAGCATAGTATAGTGAATACAGATAATATTGTGCGATAAAAATAAAAACATGGCCAAAGAGCATAATACCTTTTAACTTAATATCCTTTTAACTGTTTTATCATGTATTTGACTGACTTTCCTTTGTTTTTCTTTGCTTTTTAGGGCCATCCCCACAGAATATTGAGATTCCCAGGGATCAAATCGGAGCTTCAGATGCCGGTCTATTCCACAACCACAACAGATCTGAGCTGTGTCTGTGACCCACATCACTGCTCATGACAAAGCCACATCCTTAGCCCACTGAGTGAGGCCAGCCATCAAACCCATATCCTCATGGATCCTAGTCAGTATCATTAACCTCTGAGCCACAAAGTGAACTCCCACACTTTCCATTTTTAAAGAAATATATACTTTGACTCTTTAAATTGATATTTTGGTTTCACCCACGAAATGCAGAAATTCCCAGTTCACAGATCAAACCAATGCCACAGCTGCGATCAGAGACAATGCTGGATCCTTAACCTGCTGAGCCATACAGGAACTCCTTAAATTGATTATTTAAATATTTAGAGCAGGAAGATGTATGACTGGATCATGTATGTCAAGGTAGATTCAAGCAAAAATCATACTTTTACCTGAGATGGCTCAAAATATTTCGTCTCACTGGAGGGAACACAGTATTATTTTTCATTCATGTGAATGAGAAATATCGCATTTCCCTTCATCTTTCCCTAGTCCATAGTAGTGATTCTATTCCTACATAAGCTCACATAATTCTAAATTATAATAGAGAATTTGGTTTCCTCTAGGGCATATTATTACGGTTAGTAACAAATGGAAGTAATGCTGTCGTGATAGTCATTAACATCTGTTATAAACTCAATGCAGGATCAAACAGATTTTACTTCTCATTTTCATTTAAAAAAATATTAATCTATGAAATAATGTGACACTGTTTATGTTTGAACTTAGGGCTTAGTAGGACACTTGCATATATGGGTAAAACTAGGGGAATAATTTATTTCTTTAGATAACATAAAGTGAAAACTCCAACTACAGGTTAAGCTTGAATACTTAGGTCTGTGATTGAATATTAGAATTATTGGTCACAAAAATATATCATATTGCCTTCAAATACACAATTTTATGCCAAGTTCACATAGGTTTTTGATCTCCAAAAACATGACCACATATAATTATAAATAGACACACATGGACTTAAAAATTGCCTTAGGTTCTATTTCTTAGAAGCAGAATTTAAGGGTTGGGGATATATGGCCAAGTGATTTATTGAAGGAATGGTCTTAGAAGGGGACTTATAGTAGCAGGAGAGGGCCAGCATAAGCTATGAGTTCTCAGAAGCAGAAAGAGAAATTGGTGGATCTATGTACTAGTAAGGTAAAGAGATTTGGGGAAGGCATCAGCAACATCCACTACAAGGGTGTAAAATATAAAAAAGGGTCTTTATTTCCAATAGCAGGCCTCTCCATTTTCTCCTACACAGATATGTGACCAGAAATGTAACCCAGTCTTTCTGGTTTCTAATAATTTGTTGTTGTTTTTATATCTCTGGGTAATTTTAGTTTCTTGAATTCATATTTTATACTTCAGAGTGCCTCTCTCCACTATAATTTATCTACATGTTGATAGTGAATGCTGACTTTGTTCTTAATTTTGCCTGGCTTGTGGGAGTTTACTTTGCCTTTCTGACAGTTACCAAAGTGTCTTCAGTTGGTGACACTTCTAATTTCAGGTACCTTGGATCAAGTAATATGAAGGAAAGAGAAAAAGATAAGTGAAGTGTCTAGGTTTATCACAGTTCACGTTGCATTAAACTCTATGTAATGGTAAAATTAATGCAACAGTGGTTTAAAAGGTTTATCTGTTGTTTTTCCCTGGAAGCAAATACCAGTTTCTGTAACCCTTTAAATAAAATTCTAATTACTTTTCCACCTGCCTTAGATTTTCTTCTTCTACCATCCACTAACACCTACAGTCTTAGATACATAAAACTGTTTTCAAGTAATATTCACATTTCAAAATTTTTCTTCTTTGATAAATGGTATTGTGAATTTTTCAGTTTTATTTTGGGTCACCTTCAAGCTGGTCCTACATATTTTATATCTTCTGAAATTATTCACAAGTCTGATATTCTTCTTTTGGTGGTAATAACTTTCTAAAATGGTTATGAAATTATTTTTAATTTTCTAGTATCATTCATTTTTATAAGATTATGAAAAGAAGAAAGTAAATGCAAGTGCTTGCTTATCCATTTTTTGTGAAATGTTCTGTATTATTTCTTGATGATTATATCTTGGGAATAAATATTTCAGGTGTAGTGAAAATATACAACTAAAGCACATTCATAAAATATTTTGATAATTTGGTAATTTATACAAATAAAGAATATTTAATTTATTGAATATATTCATTAAAAATGCTTTTGAAAGTCAGGTTAGTGTAACCTTGTTTTCTATAACAAATGTCTTGTTTATTATGTATGTTGACAGACTGTTTCCAATGCAGCTCACCCTTGTTAAATTGGAATCCTATGTGGATGGTTTTGAAATGAACCTCTTTAGCCTTTAATACGTTTTTACCCTTTGGAATTGTGTATTTTTAGAAGCAATTTTTCTTTAATATATCTGTAAGATACAGAAGCATATTCAATTAGAATTTAGGATCCTATTGACTGGAAATCTGTAGTACTTATTTTTTGTTATAATTATTTTTCCATTTTTCTGAACCTGGATAGAGCAAAACTTCTATTATGTAAGTTTTTTACGTCATAAGTTACTTGACTGAATTCCAAAAGTGATATTAAAAATAGGACTTTATTATAGTTCATCAGGTTACAGTAGAATCCATGAAAGCAATATAAAATAAATGCTATGACAACAAATTAGTTTTGTTATCAAAGAACCTAAATAACCTCCAGAGATGTTTTCAAACTATTTCAAATATTTAAGTATTTTAGTTCTGCTATTTCCCAAGAGTTTATAAATTATCCTACTATATCACACAGAAAAAGGTTTTTTTTAAAAAAGTGAACTACTGCCTAATATCCTATGTGCAAACTTTCTTAGAAAAAATAGAATTGAAAAATTCTAAACATACTTATATTTTCTGCTGAAAAAGGGCAACAAGACAGTTTGCATACATTTACCAAGAAAATGTATAGAATGAAATTTCCCTTCTAATTATCACATGATTTGTACACAAAAAGATTATCTAAAGATGAAAAAGGTAAGAATGACCTAAATTTTGCATAAATATGTTCACATTCTCCTTAGATTTCCCTTCTCCTTCAAGATTTCTTGATATTTAATTTTAGAAGAGATATATCTGTGTAGAAACTTGGTGAATGTATTCTAGTTTATATGTGTGCATTTTTTTCTGCACATACACATTAACAATGAAACAAAAAAGGTTAAAAATAGAAATCTAAAGAGTAAAAATGCTTTTGAGGATAATAGTCAATAAATTTAATTAATAGGTTAAGTGTTAAGAATACATACATGTAAATTGCTTTTATCTCATTAAGAAAATTGTGAAGTGAAATTAGAGAAAACTATGGTTGTTTTGTAGTATATTTGAAATGCTAAAAGAAACTCCTTGCATAAAAGATTTAGACATACTCAATAACTTAATAGTTTAAAAATTCTCCATAATCTCTATCATAAACACATCTAAAAACAAACTTCTGAGTAAAGTCCATCCAAAATCCAAGAAAAGGATAATTGTATTATACTATCAACAAAATGATTATTTCAATAAAAATACTATAAAGCTTTATCAGCAGTGGAAACGATCTCTTATGGTTATACAGATAACTAGATATAAATGAATACTGTAGTTTCCAAGCAATTAATGTCACCCAAGGAGCTAAATTTTACATAATGGAGGAAATTGCCTGACCACACAAACTGATTACATTGAAATACTCAGACAACTTATGTCTGTTTTCATGAGGCAAACTAAATATTACACAGGGAATATAAGGAAGAACTGCCTTACTCACATTGGCTTATTGCTCACTTAATGTATAAAGATACTGTTTATAGAATAGTATTATATTGGGAGATGAAAAGCGGAAAGTTAATTGAGTATTTATGAAGTACAGGATATTCTATTTAATGGAATTTTATAAAATATTTAAGGACTTTTTAAGGACATTTTGCTTTTCCAAACTTTTCAATCAGGTAAGAAAGAAAAGTGAAATCAGTTTTAAAGCATTATTCTACTCTAATATCAACCCTGAGAAGAAGAGTCAAAAGGCCAGGAAAAATAAAAATTTAAAGTGTTACATTTTATGGCAGTGAAGTGTGCTGCCTGAATGGCACCCATTCTTATCAATACTAGCGACCATACAAGAAATTATATATCTGCATAAGTTAGTAGCATTTTGGTACTGTGTATGGATTACTGGGGTGTATGTGACATGATAAGAGTTGGGATATGGAGTAAAGAGAAAGGGAATAAAAAATAACAGGGAGGGATTCTGCTAAAGAGTGCAATTTGGTTGAGAAGAAATGTATAAGAAGAGAATTAAGATGGTGGAATAGAAGGACTGGAGCTCAACTCTTCTAAAAACAACAAAATTACAACCAAATGCCAAGCAACCTTCAACCAAATGGACTGTAAACTTCCAAAAGAGATATTCTACTCCAGAAGACAAAGAGGAGACCACATCGAGAGGTAGGAGGGGTGATTATGTGATATAAGCAACCCCATACCTCCTAGGAGGGAAGCCCCACAGACTGGAAATTAACTGGAACAAAGAGACTCACCTACCGGACAGAGTTCTGAGCGCCACATCAAATCCCCATTCCTGGGGATCTGGCACAGGGAAAAAGAGCCGCTGGAGCATCTGGCATTGAAAGCCAGCAGGGCTTGTGTGCAGTAGCTCCACAGGACTGGAGGAAAAAGAGACCCCATTCTTGAAAGGCACCCACAGACTTTCACATGCGCTGGGTCCCAGGATAAAGAAAAGTCTCTATAGGAATCTGCATCAACCCTGACTTCAATTCTTGGAGGATCTTCTGGGAAAACAGGGGTGATTGTGGCTTGTTTTGGGGGAAGGACATTGGAGGTGAAGCTATTGGGAATATTCATCAGCCTGCATTACTCTGAAGGTGGCCACTTTTGGGAAAATCTGGTTTCTCCCATCAGCACTGAGAAGCCCCAGGCCAAACAATAATCCTGGAGGGATCACAGCCCCACCCATCAGTAAACAGGCCACCTAAAGACACCTCAGGCATACAGACAGCCTCTAATCTCACCCAGGGACAAAGCCCCACCCACTAGAGGGATAGGAATCAGTCCCACCTACCAGTGGGCAGGCACCAGGCCCTCCCATCAGGAAGTCTACAGCAATCCCCACCACCATACCAACTTTAGCCACAGGGGAGGCAAACACCAGGACTAAGAGAGGCTACAATTATATTTTCTGCAAAAAGGACACCACACCAAAAACCTAGAAAAATGAAAATAGAGTAAACTATAACTCAGATAAGGGAGAAAGAAAAAACCTCAGAAAAACAGCTCAGTGATGAGGAGATTATCAGTCTCTCAGAAACAGACTTTAGACTGTTGTTGCTGAAGATGATGCAAAACATTGGAAATAAACTGGAGGCAAAGACTGATAATTCACAGGAAACACTGAGCAAAGGAATAAAAGATGTAAAAATCAAACAAGAAGACATGCAATATACAATAACTGAAATAAAAAATTCATTAGAAGTAGCCAACAGTAGAAAACAGGAGGCAGAAGAACAAATCAGCGAGGTGGAGGACAGATTAGTAGAAATCACTAATGCAGAAGAGAAAAGAGATAAAAGATTGAAAGGAAATGAGCAGAGTTTCAGAGAACTCTGGGATAATGTTAAATGCACTAACATCCATGTTATCAGGGGTGCCAGAGGGAAAAGAGAGAAAGAAGGGGACAGAAAAAATATTCAAAGAAATAATAGCCGAAAACTTCCCTAATATGGGAAAGAAACCACTCACTCAAATCCAGAAAGCACAATGAGTACCATATAAAATAAACCCAAGGAGGAACACCCTGAGACACATATTAATCAAAATGACCAAAATTAAAGACAAAGAGAAAATATTGAAAGCAGCTAGGGGAAAGAAACAAAAGAAATACAAGGGAACCCCAATAAGGTTATCAGCAGATTTTTCAGCTAAATCTCTGCAGGCCAGAAGGGAGTGGCATGATATACTTAATGTGATGAAAGGAAAAAAACGTCCAACCAAGATTACTTTATCCAGCAAGGCTCTCATTCAGATTTGAAAGACAGAGCAAAACCTTTACAGATAAGAAAGGGCTAAGAGATTTCTGCAACACTAAACCAGCTTTACAACAAATATTAAACGAACTTCTCTAGGCAGAAAAGAAAATGCCACAACCAGAAAAAAAAACACCACAAATGACAAGACTCACCAGTAAAGACATATATACAGTAAAGATACTAAATCAGCCATGCACAGTTGTGCTAATAAAATCAGAAACTGTGAGAACAGAGCACAAATGTAGGACACTGGAGACACATTTGCAATTAAGAAACCAACAACTTAAAACAATCTCATTTATATATAGACTCCTATATCAAAAGTTCAGGGTAACTACAAAACAAAATTCTACAATAGATACACAAAGAGGAAAAATCAACTCAAATACAACACAAACAAGAAAAATCAACTCAAACACAAATCTTGTGAGAAGAGACAATATGAGAATAAGGGAAGAAGAAAGAGCAACAAAAATACAAAACAGTTAAAATGGCAATAAGAACATACATATCAATAATTACCTTAAATGTTAATGGACTGAATGTCTCAACCAAAAGAAATAAGACTAGCCGAATGGATACAAAAACAAGATCCATATATATTCTGTCTTCAAGAGACCCACTTCACTTCTAGGGACACATGCAAATTGAAAGTGAGAGGATGGAAGAAAATATTCCATGCAAACGGGAATCAAAAGAAAACCGGGGTAGCAATACTCCTATGAGACAAAATGGACTTTTAAATGAAGAACACTTTAAGAGACAAGGAAGGCTACTACATAATGATCAAAGGATCAATCCAAGAAGAAGAAGACACAAAAATTTTAAATATCTATGCACCCAACATAGGATCACCACAATATATAAGGCAACTGCTAACAACCTTAAAAGGAGAAATCAACAATAACACAATCATAGTGGGGGAATTTAACACCCCACTTACAGCAATGAACAGGACATCCAGGCAGAAAATCAGTAAGGAAATGCAGGCCCTTAATGAAGCATTAGATAAGATGGACTTGATATTTATAGGACATTCCATCCAAAGGCAACAGAATAAACATTCTTCTCAAGGGCGCACGGAACATTGTCTAAGATTAATCACATCCTGGGCTACAAATCAAGCCTTGATAACTTTAAGAGAATTGAAATCCTATCAAGCATCTTCTCTGACCAGAATGCTATATGACTGGAAATCAACAAGAAAAAAATGGCTAAAAATACAAACACGTGGAGACTAAACAACATGCTACTAAACAACCAATGGATCACTGAAGAAACCAAAGAGGAAATTAAAAATTACCTAGAAGCAAATGACAACAAAGATACGACATTCCAAAACCTCGGGAATGCTGCAGAAGCAGTTCTAAGAGGAAAGTTTATAGCAATACAAGCCTCCCTCAGGAAACAAGGAAAAGCTGTTTATGAAAACATCCTAACTTTACATCTAAAGCAGCTAGAGAGGGAAGAATAGACAAGATCTAAAGTTAGTAGAGGAAAACAAATCATAAAGATCAGAGCAGAAATCAATGAAATAGAAATGAAGAAAACCATAGAAAAGATCAATGAAACTAAATGTTGGTTCTTTGAAGAGATCAACCAAATTGATAAACCCTTAGCTAGAATTATCAAGAAAAAAAGAGGACACAAGTCTATAAAATTAGAAATGGAAAAGAGAAGTAACAATGGACATCACAGAAATACAAAGGATCATAAGAGACTACTATATGCAACCATACGGCAACAAAGTGGAAGACCTAGAAGAAATGGACAAATTCCTAGAAAAGTACAATCTTCCAAGACTAAACCAAGATGAAATAGAAAATATGAACAGACCAATCACAAGTGCTGAAATTGAAACTGTGATTAAAAAACTTCCAGCAAACATAAGTCCAGGACCAGATGGCTTCACAGGTGAACTCTATCGAACATTTAGAGAAGTGCTAACACCTATCCTTCTGAAACTCTTCCAAAAAACTGCAGAGGAAGGGACACTCCCAAACGCATTCTAGGGGGCAACCATCACCCTCATACCAAAACCAGACAGAGATACCACAAAAAAAAAAAAAAAGGAAAGAAAATTACAGGCCAGTCTCACTGATGAACACAGACGCAAAAATCCTCAACAAAACACTAGCCAACCGAATCCAACAATGCAGTAAAAGGATTGTACATCACAATCAAGTGGAATTTATCCCAGGAAGCCCAGGATTCTTCAATATCTGCAAATCAATCAGTGTGATACACCACGTTAACAAACTGAAGAATAAAAACCATATTATCCTCTCCACAGATACAGGAAAAAGTCTTTGACAAAATCTAACACCCATTTCTGATAAAAACTCTTCAGAAAGTAGGCACAGGGGAACCTACCTCAACATAATAAAGGCCATCTATAACATACACAGAGTTCACATCATTCTCAATGGCGAAAATCTGAAAGACTTCCCGCTGAGATCAGGAACAAGACAGGGATGTCCACTCTCACCACTACTATTCAATTCAACATAGTTTGGAAGTCCTAGCCACAGCAATCAGAGAAGCAAAAGAAAGAAAAGGAATCCAAATTGGGAAAGAAGAAGTAAAACTATCACTCTTTGCAGATGACATGATACTATACCTAGAGAATCCTGAAGACTCTACCAGAAAACTGTTAGAGCTCAAAGAATTTGGCAAAGTCACAGGATACAAAATTAATACACAGAAATCAACTGCATTTCTAGACACTAACAATGAAAGATCAGAAAGAGAAATTAGGGAAGCAATCCTGTTTACCATCGCATCAAAAAGAATCAAATACTCAGGAATAAAACTACCTAAACAGACAAAAGACCTGTACTCTAAAAATTAGAAGACATTGATGAAAGAAATCAAGGATGACGTGAACAGTTGGAAAGACATACCATGCTCTGGGTTGGAAGAGTCAATATTATCAAAATGACTATATTGCCCAAGGCAATCTACAGATTCAATGCAATCCCTAGCAAATTACCAAGGACATTTTCTACAGAACTAGAACAAAATATTTTCAAGTTTGTTTGGAAGCACAAAAAACCCTGAATAGCCAAAGACATCCTGAAAAAGAAGTGGAGCTGGAGGAATCAGGCTCCCTGACTTCAGACTCCACTACAAAGCTACAGTCATCAAAACTGTATGGTAGTGGCACAAAGACAGAAATATAGATCAGTGGAACAGGATAGAAAGCCCTGAGTTAAATCCATGCATCTATAGTCAACTAATCTATGACAAAGGAGGCAAGAATATACATTGGAGAAAAGACCGCCTCTTCAATAAGTGGTTCTGGGAAAACTGGACAGCCACATGTACAGAAATGAAACTAGAACACTTCCTAATGCCATGCACAAAATAAACTCAAAATGGATTAAAGATCTAGATACTATAAAACTTAGAGGAAAACATAGGCCAAACACTCTGACATAAGCAACATCTTCTCAGATCCATGTGTCAAAGACAATAAAAAGAAAAATAAACAAATGGGACTTAATTTCTTTTTGCACAGCAGAGGAAACCCTAAGAAATGAAAAGAGAACCCACAGAATGGGAGGAAGTATATGGAATTGAATCGACTGACAAGTGACTCATCTCCAAAGTTTACAAACAATTCCTACAGCTCAATATGAAAAAAAAAAAAAAAAACAAAAAACTAACCCCATCAAAAAATGGGCAGAAGATCTGAACAGACAATTCTTCAAAGAAGATATACAGGTGGCAAAAAAAAGCACATGAAGAGATATTCAACATCACTCATTATTAGAGAAATGCAAACCAAAACCACTATGAAGTTCCACATTACACCAGCCAGAATGGCCATCATCAAAACGTCTACAAACAGTAAGTGCTGGAGAGGGTGTGGAGAAAAAGGATCCCTATTACACTGTTGGTGGGAATGCAAATTGGTGCAACCACTGTGGAAAACAGTATGGAGATTCCTCCAGAAAACCAGAAATAATGAATTACCATTTGATACAGCAATCCCACTCCTGGGCATCTATTCAGAGGAAACCATGACTGGAAAGGACACATGTACTCCAGTGTTCATTGCAGCACTCTATACTATAGCCAATTTATGGAAACAACCTAAATACCCATCGATAGAGGAGTGGATACTGAAGACCTGGTACATATACACAATGGAATATTACTCAGCCATCAAAAGGAATGAAATAACATTTATAGCAACATGGATGGTCCTAGAAATTATCATGCGAAGTGAAACCAGTCAGACAATTAGACAGTGACATCCAATGCTACCGCTTGCATGGGGAAAACTAAAAAGACATAAGGAACTTCTTTGCAGAATAGATAATGACTCAGACTTTGGAAAGCTATGGTTTCCAAATAAGACAATCTGGGTGGTGGTGGGATGCACCAAGGGTTTGGGATGGAAATGCTATAAAATTGGGTTGTCATGATTTTTGTATACCTATTATTGTAATAAAATTAAGTAATTGGAAAAAAGAAACATAAGAAGACACAAAATAATGAAAAATTACAGTGCTGTTCAGAATGATGTCAGTGCCAAAAGCACTGTATATTCAATATGCGTTAGGCCTATTCATGAAAAGAAGGGGATACTTACGACTGTATATACCAGATTCCTTAATAGAAGCAGTTAGATTTGAGCATTGTATTAAAGTTATTTAGAGCTTTAAAGTGTATGGAATGGAGGGAGAAAATTCCAGCAGGAAAAAGCTAAAGT
Organism: Catagonus wagneri; assembly: GCA_004024745.2. Lineage (NCBI taxonomy): Eukaryota > Metazoa > Chordata > Mammalia > Artiodactyla > Tayassuidae > Catagonus > Catagonus wagneri. The sequence goes on along the minus strand of PVHT020000078.1, from coordinate 2,020,617 downwards.
AAATAGAAAATAAAATGGAGGAGGAGATCAGGATGGCAGGGAAGAGAACGTGGTACTCAGTTCTCCACATGAACACATCAAAAATACATTTACATGTAGAAAAATTCTAAGGTAAAACTGGAGACTGACAGAGAGACTCCTACAAAATCAAGGCTGCAAGAAATATCCACATAGAATCAAGTAGGAAGGGAAGAGAAGCAATCAGAATGGGATTTCTGCCCTTGGGAGGACTCAGAAGAAGAGAGGATTTACACAGGCAGAGATTCCCATGAAGAGCAAGTGGTTTGGGTGCCCTAGCTCTGAGTTCCAACACCAGGAATGACAATTCCACTTGCTGGTTCGATGGCCTAGTAAGACTAATAGGAGGGTTGTGGGAAGCTGGGACGTTGCTTGTGATGAGTGTGCACATGCTTTCCTGCTCCTGAAACAGGTAAGAGAGGGTGAACTGAAACTGGATGGGATGCTGGCCTATTTCCCATAACCAATCTGGCATGCCCTACATTAGATGAGTGACCATTCTGCCTTGCTTGCTTTAGGATGCAGTTCCACACTGGGACAAAGGATGCCACAGCAAGGTGTTTGTATAGGAAGGTCATCAGAAGTGGTCTGTGTTACTGATTTCAACCAGGACCAATACAACCCATACCATGACAAGTGCCTACACAAACCCTTCTTGCTCCAGGCACAACTCTTCTCTGGGGCAAGATTGCTGGTGGCTTGGAAGTGGGAGAGCACACACATAAAAGGGATGGAGCCAACATGGACTCAATCTTCAGTGATTTTGCTCCAGCAAGTTGAGACCAGATCTCACCTCTGGTAAGGTGGTGATGGCTGTTGAGCAGAGGAAAAGACCCAGATCACACCCAGTTTCAGTTCTAGCCCCTCTATCTCCAGCCCCACCTTGTACCAATGTGATAGCTACTTTCACACCTTGAGGAAAGGCATGAATTACTTCCACCTCAAATCTAGCTCTCCCATGAAAGGCATTGGGCACAGTCTGTAGGGATGCTCCAACATAAGAACACTACTTCAAGACTGCATTAATCAACTGTTTTAAATTCAAAGTTTCAAAGAAAGTTAAGAAGCACCAAAAGGTAGGGGAAGTAGTCTTAACTGAAAGACAAAAGAAAACCACTGAGATAATTATAAAACAGAGATAAACAATTTACCAGACAAAAAATTTAAAGCATTAGAATTCATAATGCTAACTGAATTAAGGAAAAGAGTAGATAAGACACAGCGAGAATTTTTATAAGGAACTAGAATATATAAAAAAGAACCAGTATCTAAAACACAGTATAATGGAAATCAAACAATCAAAATAGGAAAAATATAATTTCAAAAATTAAGAGACGCTTAAGAGAACCCTGGGAAAACATCAGGAGTCCCAACAATAGTATTTTAAGTGTCCTAGAAGGAGACTAGAGAAGGTGGTAGGAAATGTATTTGATGAATTTGTTGCTGAGAACTTGCCAAACCTGAGAAAGAAACAGAGAGGTAGAAGAAACATAAAGGAACCCACGCAAGATAAACCTAAACAACACTGAGATATTTCATAAATAAAATGTTAAAAGATAAAGAGAATTTTAAAACAAAGTGTCATGTACACGGGAGAGCTTCAAAACGTTATTGGCTGATTTTTCTACAATACTTTGCAGACCAGAAGAGAGTGATATACGCTTTTCTTTTTTTCCCTAGGGACACACCCATGACATATGAAATTTCCCAGGCTAGGCATCAAATCAGAACTGTAGCCACTGGTCTACACCACAGCCACAACAATGCCACTAGCTCTGAATTGTTTCTGTGACCCACAACACAGCTCACAGCAACACCAGATCCTTAACCCACTGAGCAAGGCCAGGGATTGAACCCGTGTACTCATGGATACTAGACAGATTTGCTTCTGCTGAGCCACAATGGGAACTCCTGTGAGTGATATATTTCAACTGATGAAAGGGAAAAAAGCTGCAACTTATGATATTCGACCCAAAAGAATTAATATTTAGAGCTGAAGGGGAGATAAAGAACTTCTAAGAAAATTAGAAGGCTTCATTCATACTGGAACAATGTTAAATTTTTTTTAAAAGATCTTCTCAAAATAGAAAAGGCAATAACAAGAAATATCTATAGAAAAGAAAGAAAAACTAGTAAAGGCAAACATAGTATAGGCTGAGGAACAACTACTTACATAAATTTACACAAAGATTAAAAGAAAAAATCATAAAATCAGCTATAAATACAACAATGAGAAAGTTGATAAAGATTTAAAATATGACATCAGAAATATAAACTATGGGGGAAGAAATGAAAAAACAGATCTCCTAGTATATAATCAAATGTAAATGACTGTCTTTAAAACTAGTAAATATAGTTATAAGGTGACCTATATGAACCTTATGAAAACCACAAATTAAAACCTTCAATAGATATACAAAAATTAGAAATGAATGCAAGCATACTACTAAAGAAAATCATCAAATTACAAGGGAAGAAAGTAAAAGAATAAAAGGACAGAAAAGAACTACAAAACAAGAAACAAGTAAAAACCTGGCAATAAGTACATACCTATCAGTGATCACTTTATATGTCAGTAAACTAAATGTTCCAATCAATGACATAGGATGGCTGATGGAATAAAAAATCAGGACATCTATATGATGCTTATAAGAGACTCACTTCAGAGCTAAAGACAGTTAATGACTCAAAGTGTGGGGATGAAAGGAGAAGTTTTATGCAAATGAAACAAGGGAAAAAAGGGAGTAGCAATAGTTATTTCAGACAATATAGACTTTAAATAAAAATAATAAACAAGGGCAATATATAATGATAAAAGGATCAATAAAAGAAGAGGATATAGCACTCGCTAACAAATATTCAATAATACAATAGTACTTAAATATAAAGCAAATATTGACACAAAGAAACTGACAGTAATAAAATAATCATAAAGGACTTAACACCTCAGTAACATCAATGAAAAGATCATTCAGACAGAAAACCAATAAGGAAACAATGGTCTTTAATAACAAATTATATCAGTTGGGCTTAATAGATACTTAGGGACATTCTGTACCAAAACAGCAAAATGCAAATTCTTTTCAAGTGCATATGAAACATTCCCAAGGATAGATCACATGCTAGGGTATAAAACAAGTCTCAGTGGATTTAAGTACATAGAAATGATATCAACCCTTTTTTCCCACATGTAACAGTATGAAATTAGAAATCAATTAAAGAAAAAAGGGGGAAAGAACACTTGGAGATTAATCATGGAACTAAACAAACAAACAAACAATGGGTCAAAGAAGGAATTAAAGAGGAAATCAAAAAACATCTTGAGTTTTGTGAAAACAGAAACACAACTTTCCAAAAATCTATGGGATAAATAAAACTGATTGAAAAAGGAAAGTTAATAGCATTAGAGACCTATATCAAGAAACAAACAAAAACCTCAGATAAACAACCTAAGCTGTCATCTAAAAGAATTAGAAAAGAAGAAAAAGCCCAAGGTCAGCAGAAGGAAAGCAAAAATAAAGATCATAAGGGAAATAAATAAAATCAGGATCTAAAACAAAAAAGATCAGTGAAATAAATAGCAGTTTTTATTAGAAATGTAAACAAAATTGACAAATCTTTATCCAGACTTATCAAGAAAATAAGAGAAAGGACTCAAAAAATATGATATGAAAGAAATAAAAACCAATATCACAGAGATCCAAAAAATCGTCAGAGAAAACTAGAAGAGTTATATGCCAACAAGTTGAACAAACTAGAAGAAATGATTTACAAATCAATGTAAATCAAAACTTCTAGTAATATACAACCTTCCAAGACTGAATCAGGAAGAAATAGATAATCAGAGCAATCACCAATAGTGAAATTTTATTTGTAATTCAAAAAAAAATCAGGAAAATTGTCCAAGACCAGACAGTTTCACAGGGGAATTCTATCAAAGAGCTAATACTTATCATTCTCAAACTATTTTTAAAAATTTAAGAGACTGAAACAATCTCAAGTTTATTTTATGAAGCCATCATTACCCAGATACCAAAACCAGATAAAGACCTTAGGAAAAAGAATACCAGGCCAATATCTTTGATAAATATAGGTGCTCAAATCCTGAACAAAATATTAGAAACTGAATCCAACAATATGTATAAAGGATCACACTACGTTAACAAATGGGATTTTTTACAGGGATGCAAGCATATGTCAACATTTACAAATTAATCCATGTGATACAACACATTAACAGAAGGAAGGATAAAAAATGAAATATCAAAAGATGTGGAGAAAGTATTTGAGAAAATTTAGCATCCACTTATAAAAACTCTCGTTGAAGTAGATACAGAGGGAATATTTATCACAATAAAGGCTATTAATGACAAATACATAGTAACATTATACATAATGATGAAAAGCTGATAGTCTTTCCCTTAAAATCAGGAAGACAACAAGGATGCTCAATATTTCCAACTCATGTTTAGTGGAGTATTGCCTAGACACTACAATCAGACAAGAAAAAGATAAAATTATTTGAAGACGACATGGTACTCTATGTAGAAAACCCCCAAGTCTACACTAACAAAACTATTAAAGCTAATAAATTAACCAAGTAAAGTTGCAGGATATAAGATTTATAGAAATATTGTGTTTTTCTATACACTAATAACAGAAATAGAAAGTAAAAACAAACCCATTTGAATTTCATCAAAAATATTACCTAGGAATAAATTTAACCAAGGAAATGTAAGACTTATACTCTTAAATATATAAAAGAGTTACAATACAAAGAAATAGGAATACATCTTGGGCTCTGGATTGGAAGAAATTATTTTTAAAATGGCCATACCACAAAAAGCAATCTATGGATTGAATGCACTCCCTATCCAAATAATGGCATTTTATACAGATATAATACAAATAACCCTCAAATTTATGTGGAACCACAAAGACTCCAAATTGCCGAAGCAATCTTGATAAAAAATCAACAAAGAATGAGGTATCACACTCCCAGTCTTTAGATTTACTACAAAGTTATAACATTTTAAACAGCATGGTACTGGCACAAAAGCAGATTGATAAATCAGCAGAATAGAATAGAGAACTCACAAATCAACACACCTATGGTCAGTTAATTTACCATAAGAGGCAATAATATACAACGAAGAAAACAGAGTCTCTTCAATAGGTGGTTTTGGGAAAACTAAACAGGTACAGGTAAAAAATTAGAACACTTCCTCACACTGTATAAAAAATAAAACTCAAAATAGATTAAAGACCTAAAAACATAAAACTTCTAATGGAGAATTTCAGTAGAACACTCTGACATAAATCATAGTGATAAATTTTTGGGTCAATCTCCTAAGGCAAAATAAGTAAAAGCAAAAATAAATGGGACTTAAAAGATTTGCAAAGCAAATGAAACCACTGCCAAAACGAAAGGAAAGGAGAGAAAAATATTTGCAAGTATCATGCAAATTTCATGCAAATTATATATGTGATATATATATTCAAAATATATAAACAGCACATACAACTCAATATCAAGAAAACAAGCAGCCTGATTAAAACATGGGTAAAACACCTGAATAGACATTTTTCAAAGAAGATATACAGATTGTCAATAGGTATATGAAAAAAAGCTCAGCACTGAGAAACATCATAGAAATGCATACCAAAGTCACAATAAAATATCATCACACACCTGTCAGAATGGCTGTTATCAAAATGTCTACAAAACAAATATTGGTGAAGATATTGAAAAAGGAGAACCCTAGGGCATTTTGATGGAAACTTTAATTGGTTTAGCCACTACGAAAAAGAGTATGGAGGTTCCACCAAAAAAGCTAAAAATAGAAATACTATATGATCCATCACTTTCACTGCTGGGTATATATTTGGAAAAAAAAACCCCACTAATTTGAAAAGATACATGCACTCCAGTGTTAATGGCTGCAATATTTATAACAGCAGATATGAAAGAAATGTAAGTGTTCATCAACAGATGAATGAAAAAAGATGTGTTATGTATATAATACATTATATATACAAACTACATATATACTACATACACACACATATCATACACATATATTATGCATAAAACTCAGCCATAAAAAGAATGGAATTCTGTCATTTGCAATAATGTAGACAGATCCAGAGTATTATACTCAATGAAATAAGGCAGAGAGAAAAATTTCCTGTTATTTCTATGTGGAATCTAAACAATAAAGCAACTAACGTATATAACCAAAAAAAAAAAGAGAGAGAGACTCACAGATATAGAGAACTAGTGGTTACCAATGGGGAGGGGGAAGAGGGGAGGAGAGTATGAGAATAAGAGTTACAAAATACAATATATAAAATAAGCAACAAGGATATACTATACAGCAAAAGGAATATAGCCATTATTTTGTAGTAATTTTAAAGTATAATATATAAAAATATTGACTATGTTGCCCATATGAAATGAAATATTTTAAATCAATTATATTTCAATATAAAAAGACATAGGAAAGGGTGTGTTGAAAGAAAAGTGGAATTATTAGGCAGATTTACTTGAGTAATGATTAAGGGTAAATTTAAAAGTTAATGAGATAGGGATCAGGATGGTGGCCTAATAAGACCTGGAACTTAGCCCCTCCCATGAAATACCAAATCTACCATCATATAGAGTGATTCCTCCTGAAGAAGAACTGAGGTTGATGTCAGAGAATGTTTTGCCAATGTTTAATTCCAGGAGCTTAATGGTGTCTTGTCTTATATTTAAGTCTTTACACCATTTTGAGTTTATTTTTGTGCATGGTGTGAGAGTGTGTTCTAGTTTCATTGATTTGCATGCAACTGTCCAGGTTTCCCCAGCAATACTTACTGAAAGACTGTCTTTTTCCCATTTTATGTTCTTGCCTTCTTTGTCAAAGATGAATTGACCGTAGGTATCTGGGTTTATTTCTGGATTCTCTATTCTGTTCCATTGGTCTGTATGTCTGTTTTGGTACCAGTACATACACACTGTCTTGATTACTGTGGCCCTGTGATATTGCCTGAAGTCTGGGAGAGTTACGCCTCCTGCTTCGTTTTTGTTCCTTAAAATTGCTTTGGTGATTCTGGGTCTTTTGTTGTTCCATATAAATTTTTGGATTGTTTGTTCTAGTTCTGTCAAGAATGTCACGGGTAATTTCATAGGGATTGCACTGAATTTGTAGATTGCTTTGTGTAGTATGACCACTTCTACAATATTTATTTTTCTGGCCCATGAGTATGGAATATCTTTCCATTTCTTTGTATCTTCTTTGATCTCCTTGATTAATGTTTTGTAGTTCTCGGCATATGTCTTTTACCTCCTTGGTCAGGTTTAATCCCAGGTATTTGATTTTTTGGGGTGCAATTTTAAAAGGTAAAGTATTTTGGTATTCTAATATTTCATTGTGAGTATACAGAAATGCGATTGATTTCTGAAGGTTAACCTTATATCCTACTACATTGATGAATTTGTTGATCAGTTCAAGAAATTTTGGGGTTGAGTCTTTGAGGTTTTCTATATACAGTATCATATCATCTGCATACAGTGACAGTTTTATCTCTTCTCTTCCTATTTGGATGCCATTTATTTGTTTGTCTGATTGCTGTAGCTAGGACTTACAATACTATGTTGAATAACAGCGGTGAGAGTGGACATCCTTGTCTTGTTCCAGATTTTCGTGGGAAGGCTTTCAGCTTTTCTCCATTGAGTATTATTTGCTGTGAGTTTTTCATAAATGGCCTTTATTATGTTAAAGGAATGTTCCCTGTATTCCCACTTTGGTAAGAGTTTAGATCATGAAGGGATGTTGGACTTTGTCAAAGGCTTTTTCTGTATCTATTGAGATGATCATGTGGTTTTTGACTTTTATTTTGTTGAGGTGGTGTATGACATTGATTTGCATATGTTGAACCATCCTTGGGCACCTGGGATGAATCCCACCTGGTCATGGTGTATGATTTTTTTGATATGTTGTTGGATTCAGTTGGCTAAAATTTTGTTGAGAATTTTTACATCTATATTCATCAAAGATATTGGCCTATCGTTCTCTTTTTTTGTGGTGTCTTTGTCTGTTTTTGGAATTAAGGTGATGCTGGCATCATAAAATGTCTTTGGGAGTGTTCCTTCTGGTTCAACCATTTGGAAAACCTTACACATGTTTTCTCAGGTCTCCCCAAAGCAATAGAAATAAAAGCAAAGATAAACCAATGGGACCTAATCAAGCTGACAATCTTTTGAGCAGCAAAGGAAACCAAAAAGAAAACTAAAGGACAGGTTACAAAATGGGAGAAAATAGTGTCCAATGATGCAACTGACAAGGGCTTAATCTCTAAAATATACAAACAACTTACACAACTCAACAGCAAAAAAGTCAACAACCCAATTGAAAAATGGGCAAAGGACCTGAATAGACATTTCTCCAAAGAAGATATGCAGATGGCCAACAAGCACATGAAAGAAATGCTGATGATTAGAGAAATTCAAAAGTACCTCAAAATACCACCCCACACCAGTCAGAATGGCCATCAAAATAAGTCCACAAACAAATGCTGGAGGGGGTGTGGAGAAAGGGAACCCTCCTGCACTGTTGGTGGGAATGTAAGCTGGTACAACCACTATGGAAAACAGTATGGAGGTACCTTCAAAAACTATAAATAGAACTACCATATGACCTAGCAATCCCAGTCTTGGGCATATATCCAGACAAAAATCTCCTCAAACCTCCATACTGCACCTGCACATACATGTTCACTGCAACACTATTCACAATAGCCAAGACATGGAAACAACCCAAATGTCCAGCGACAGATGATTGGATTAGGAAGATGTGGTATATATACACGATGGAATACTATTCAGCCATAAAAAAGAGTAAACTGTCATTTGCAGTAACATGGATGGGATTAGAGACCCTCATACTGAGTGAAGTAAGTCAGAAGGAGAAAGACAGATACCGTATGATATCACTAATATCTGGAATCTAATACACTGCATAAGTGAACCTTTCTACAGGAAAAATCACGAATTTGGAGAACAGACCTGTGGTTGCCAAGAGGGTGGGGGAGGGAGTGGGATGGTATGGGAGTCTGGGGTTAACAGTTGTTGACTATTGCCTCTGGGATGGAAAAGCAAGGAGATTCGGCTGTATAGCCCTGAGAACTATGTGTAATCACTTGGGACAAGTCCATACATGTATGTGTAACCGGGTCACAATGCTGTGCAGCTGGAATATTGACAGAAATCTATAAACCAGCTATAATGGAAAAATTAAAAAAAAGGTATGTAGACAGACTTACGTTAATCATTAGATCTAAAGGCTGTAATTAGACTATAATATGCTTATAATAGGAGGGTCACTTGTTGGTGTGCTTAAAAGAAGATTTTACTAAGAGTAAAGTGATTCCTGCATAGCTGATATGAAAAAAAAAAAACTGAGGGATGATTGAACACTAGCTGATGTAGTGTAACAAATTAGAGAGGAACCGTGGTATCCACAGGAACCCTAGCCTTGATGTGACAAACTGAATAGGAAGGGATATCACCGATGGGTTCATGCATAGATGTTCCTGTTCTGGGTAACAGTAAAAACAAAAACAAAACAGTAATTTTAAAGGACACTTAGATTATAGGTGAAGGGAATGCATTTGTTATCTCTAGAGTGGCTACCAAATGGAAAGGGAACTGCTAGAACTCTCCCTGGGGTTTAATTGAATGGAGAGCATCTTTTGTTTTTTTTTTTTTGGCCTTCCCACTCCACTTAGTACAGATGGCAACATAGTCCAAGCACTCTAGGTAGTCTGCCAAGGTCACCCTAGCATGCCCCAGGAACTTGGCCCACACAAACTATAGCTATTCTCTCAAGGAAGCCCCTGAGTAATGTTCCCTAGCTCACCCTCACACCACACCCATCCAACTTCAGTTAATCTGTCAAGGCAGCCCTGGAAAAATGCAGTCCAGGAATCCCCAGGCCTGCACCAGCTTCAGATATCTCACTAAGGTAAGCCACAGGATTATGCACCTCAGGCCCCCCAAGCCATGCCTACTCTAGCTGAACTACCAAAACTGCCTGATACAAGCAATCTACTCAGGGGCTGCTCCTACATAGGGCCGCAATTTTAAGACTGAGTGAGGTAGCCATTTCACCTGATTCATAGATACAAACACAGAAAGTTGAACAAAATGTGGAGGCAGATGAATATGTATGAAATAAAAGAACACAATAAAACCCTAGGAGAAAAACTTTCTAATGAAACAGATATAAGTAGTTTGATAAAAAGTAGTAGTCATAAAGATGCTCACCTAACACAAATGCAGTGGAGGAGCACAGCGAGAAATTCAAAAAATGGTTAAAAATATAACAAAGAAACAATCAGAGCTAAACAATATAATAGGAAGGGATATCACTGATATCACTAAAATAAACTCGAAGGAAACAATAACAGATTAGATAACACAGAAGAACATACTAACAATCTGGAAGATACACTAGTGGAAACTGCCCAATCAGAACAGCAAAAAAATATGTATAGCCATTATTTTGTAGTAATTTTAAAGGAAGTATAATATATAAAAATACTGATTCACTATACTTCTTAAATGAAGATATTTAAGGGACCTATGGCAAAATATCAAGCATATTAGCATTCTTACTATAAGTGATCATAGATGAGAGAGGAAAAGGGTTAAAAAATATTTTTCCTTTAACAGCTGTACCTGTGGCATATGGAAGTTCCTGGGCTAGGAACTGGAGAATTGGAGCTGCAGCTGTCAACCTATGCCACAGCCACATCGACAAAAGATCTGAGCCACATGTGTGACCTATGTCACAGTATGTGGCAATGCCAGATCCTTAATCCATGGTGTGAGGTCAGGGATCAAACCTGAATCCTCATGGACACTATTCTGGGTTCTTAATCTGCTGAGCCATAACAGGAACTTTGAAAACAGTAAAAAAGAGAAAGAAAGAAAATTACTGAGGAAATAATAGCTGAAAAAATTTTCTAATCTGGGGATGGAAACATACTCAGGCCCAGGAAGCACAGAGTCCCAAATAAGATGAACCCAAAGAAACCCATACTAAGACACAATTAATGTGACAGAAGACTAAAAGACAGAGAATATTAAAAGACAGAAGGAGAATACAACAAGTCCCATACTAGGAAACTCCCATGAGATTATGAGCGATTTTTTTAATAGAAACTGCACGCTAGAAGGCAGTGGTATGATCTATTTAGAGTGTTCCAAGGAAAGAAATCCTACAACCAAGAATGCTCTACCTGGCAAAATCATCATTCAGAATGGAAGGAGAATAAAGATTTTCCTAGATAAGCAAAACTTAAAGGATTCCTTCACTACTAAAACTGCCGCAGGAAATATTCAAGAGACTGTAACTGGAAAAGAACAGGTCATAACCAGATATATATAACAAAATAAACAAAAAAATTATTACCAGTAAAAGTATAGTATAGGCAAGTGAATCAGCTACTCAAAAAGCCAGTATGAAACTTAAAATACCAAAGTATAATCAAGTAAAACTACAGTGAGTAAAGGACACACAAAATGAAAAGATATATAATATATAAAACATAAAACATGGGCAGGAAGAGTTAAAATGTGCTTTTAGGATATGTTCAGCTTAAAATAAATTGTTATATATGTAGGGCTATAGATATTAACCTTATGGTAATCACAATCCCAAAATATACAATATATATACACACACAAAAAGAGGAAGGAACCCAATGTAATAGAAAACAACATTATCAAACAAGGGATGAAATTAAAAGAAGAAAGGAACAGGAAAGACCTACAAAAACAAATAGGAAACAATTTAAAAATGGCTATAAGTAGAGCTCAATAATCACATTAAATGTAAATAGACTAACTGCTCCAATCAAAAGACACATAGTAGCTGAATGGATTAAAAACAAGTATGCTGCCTACAAGATACTCATTTGAGATCTAAAGATACACAGACTGACAATGAGAGGACTGATAAAGACATTTTATGCAAATGGAAATAGAAAGCTATCTGAAGTGGAGATACTCATATCAGATAAACTGGACTTTGAAACAAAATACAAAGAAGGGCATGACAAAATGCTAAAGTGGTCAATCCAAGACGATGATGTAACATTGACAGTTTTGCACTCAACATAGAAGTACATAGATACATAAAGCAAATATTAACTGACATAAAGGGACAAACTGACAGTAGTACAATAATTAGATAGTAACTACACTAATTCTTGTACTACAATACAATCAACATCCATTTAAGATAACACTCAGCAAAGTTAGTATAAACGAATATCTCAACATGATAGAGGCCGTATATGACAAGCCCACAGCTAATACCAAGTTGCAAAAATCTGAAAGATTTTTCTTTAAGATCAGGAATAAGATAATATTGACTCTGGCTACTTTTATTTAACACAGTATTGAAGGTCCTATTCATAGCAATTAGATAAAAAAAGACATAAAATGCACCTAAATTTTAAAATGAGTGGTGAAATTGTCACTACTCACAGATGACACGATACCATATATAGAAAACCCTAAAGCTCCTCCCCAAAAGTGTTAGAGCTAATAAAGTCAGTAATGATACAGGATACAAAATTAATATATGTCTCATTTGCATTTTTATACACTGCACTGAAAATAAAGTATTACCAGAAGGAGACTTTTTAGAAATCCCTTTTAAAATTGTCTCAAATAAATATCTAGGAATAAATTTATCCAATAAGATGCAATATCTTTATGAAAAACATCAGAAATTGATGAAAGAAATTGAAGACAATACAAAGATAAATTGTGCTCATAAGATTTTAAAGTTATTAAAATATCTACACTTTCCAAAACACTTATGAAGATTCAATGTAATCCTTATTAAAATTCCAATGACATTTTTCACAGAAGTAGTATTAATAATCTGAATACTCATATGCAAGCATAAAAGATCCAGAGGAACCACAGCATTCTTGAGAAAGAAGAAAGCTGGAGGTATCTTGCTTCTCAGTGTTAAACTATTCTTCAAAGCTACAGTAGTCATAGTAGTATGGTTCTTTCACAAAAGCAGATCAAGAGAACAGAACAGAGCCCAGAAATAAACCCGCACATATATGGTCAATTAATCTATGACAAAGGAACTAAGAATATACAATGGGGAAAAGATAAACTTTTCAATCAGTGAGGTTGGAAAAAAATGGACAGATATGTGCAAATAAGATGGAAACTAGATCACTTCTTACACCATATACGCATGTGCGCGCACACACACACACACACACCCTCAAAATGGATTAAAGATATAAATGTGGAACCTGAAATCATAGACTCCTAGAAGAAAGAATAGGCAGTGAGTACTTTGACATCTCACTTAGCAAGGTATTTTTTGGATCTGTCTCCTCAGGCAAGGACAATAAAAGTAAAAATAAATGGACTATATCACATTAAAAATATCTTACATAGCAAAGGCAACCATAACCAAAATAAAATGCAGACTAATAAGAGGAAGAAGTATTATTTGCAAATTAAACTTTCAATAGGGGTTAATATCCAAAGAAATCATACAACATAAAAAAAAACCCCTGATTTCTGATTAAAAAGTAGGCCCAACGAGACATGGAAACAACCTAAATGTCCATGAACCAATGAATGGATGAGTAAGATGTGGTACACATATACAATGAATTATTAGTCATCAAAAAAGAATGAAATACTGCCATTGGCAGCACATGGATGCAACTAGAGATGATCATACTAAGTGAAGTCAGAAAGATAAAAATACAATGTGATATCACATATGTGGAATCTAAAATATGACACAAATTAACTTTCTATCAGATTCACAGAGAATAGACTTATGGTTGCCAAAAGAGAAAGGGAATGGGGAAGGGGATGGAGTGGGAGTTAGGGTTAGCAGATGCAAACTATTATATGTATCAAATGGATAGAATACAAGGCCCTATTATAACAGCACAGGGAACTATAATCAACATCTGTGATAAACCATAATGGACAAAAATATCTCTAAAAGACTGTATTTGCATATTTATATACATGTATGTATATATGCATAACAGAATCGCTTTGCTTTACAGCAGAAATTAATAGCATTGTAAATAAACTATACTTCAAGAAAACATTTAAGTAGGGAGAGGATCTGAAGAGATATTTTTTTCCAACTGAGACATACAGATGGCCAGCAGACACATGAAAAGATGCTCAACATCACTAATCATCAAGGGAAAGCAAATCAGAACCACAATGAGAGATCATCTTACATGTACTAAAATGGCTATTATCAAAAACACAAGAAATATCAGTGTGGTAAGGATATAAAGAAAAGGGAATCCTTGTGTACTATGGGTGGTAGTTTAAATTGGTACAGACATTATGGAAAATAGTATAACGTTTGCTTACAAAAACTAAAAATAGAACTTCCATACAATTCACCATGTTCACTTCTGGCTGCTTATTCAAAAACAAAAACACTAATTCAAAAAGGTATATGAATCCCTGTGTTCATTACAGCATTATTTATAATAACCAAGATATGGAAGCAACCTAAGCATCCATCAACAAATGAATGAAGAAAATATGATTAATATGTACAATTAAATACATGGATGGATCTATAGGGTATTATGCTAAGTGAAATGTCAGATAAAGACAAATAATGTATGATATCACCTGCATGTGGAAAGTAAAAAACAAAGCAAAGAACAAACCTGACAAAACTAACTCATAGATGCAAAGAATAATAGGTTGTTGTCAGGGGGGAGGGTGGTGGTGGTCGGGTTGGGAAATAAATAGGTTAAGAGAATTAAGAGGTAAAAACTTCCATTTATAAAGTAAATAAATCAAGGGGATGTAATGTACACCATAGAGGATATAGTCAATAATATTATAATAACTTTGGTGACAGTAACTAGACATGGTGATTTCATAATGTATAAAAATACGGAATCACTATGTGGAATGCCTGAAACCAATACAATATTGTATTGCAATTACACCTAAAAACAAACTCACATTTTTCCAGTTTCTAATCCCATACTCTTTTTACTACACATCATACCAGTTGGGAGCTAGATGGGAAATTGAACACGTCTTTCAGAAGGGACATTTTTTATAGAGGATTAGTTACACAGATGAATGGAAGAGTGAAGAGGCCAATAAGGGAATAGTGAAGCAACCCAGAGGTTTAGCAAAATTTGGAGATTGCTCCCGTTGTAGGCTGGGTGACACTGGGATAAGAGGGTGTCATCAGAGCCCAGAAGCCTGGGCCATCAGGCAGAGGAAACTATACCACTGCAAGAATTCATCAAGGAAGAGCTGGGGCAAGAAATAGTGGGGCTGACAGTGGGACCCTGACAGATTGCACAATAAGAGGAAAAGCTTCTTCCTTTGGTTACAATCATTAAATGTTGCTTTTTACTTATTTAACCTATCAAAAGCCAAAATAGTCTGTGAGAGCAGAGCATGGCAACTGTGGGGATAGGTCTGAGGCCAGTGCAAACATGCTCTTTCTACCTGAAATGAAATGAACTGTAAAATGAAATAAAGCATTTATTTTGGGACTAGAAAGAATGGCAAAAATATTAAGCAAATTTAAAGGAAAGGGAGGTTAATGATGGCTGTAGAAGCAAGGAGGAGACTTCTCAGAGAATGGGAAGTTGTAATGATTCCTAAAGAAAATTTTAAAGAGATAAAAGTGAAGAAAAGAGTGTAGGTGTTCCTGACGGAAGGAACCACTCATGTACCTTCCTACAGGTAGACAATACAATTCATTCTTTTAAAAGGTCTTTCTACTCAGTGTTAATACATATATATACACACACACACACGCGTGCGTGCGCGCGTGCACACACACACAGTGTAAAGAACGAAAAAGAAATGCATACCCACTATCTACACTTGGGAAATACATTATCTGAAATTCTCTTTAAAATTTTATGATTTAATAAAAAACTAAAGTTACCATTAAAACCATTTTAAGTGTGCAATTAAGTGGCATTGATTATAGTCAAAACGTTATGCAACCATCACTAGTATTTATAAAACATTTTCATCACTATTTCTAAAACATTTTCATTACCCCAAACAGAAGCTCTGCAGCCATTAAGAAATAACATTTTATTCTTTACTCTCCATAAGCCCTTTTAATTAATTTTAAAATATATCAAAAATAAGATAATTAAAAGAATATCAACATATAGACAAACAGTAACTGTTAAAAGATGGATAGATGTATAATAAAATGCTAAGATCTAGGTAGTGGATTAAAAATCAATAAAAAGACAAGTTATTGACCAATTATGAGTTTAGTAAATTTGGCTCATGTTAACTCTTCATTAGCTATTTCCTCTGTCAGAAATGTTCTTTGTTAGAATGTGTTTTGCAAGTAAAGACTGTATCCTATGCATATTCCCTGCATGCTCCACAGCACTCATAAAAGCAAACTACAAATATATGGTGCTGGATTTTTGGCTTTCTCAGCAGGAAAGATGATCAGAGTTTATATGTCTGAATGATGGTTCCCTGGCAAAAGCATTCTTCATATATGCCAGTTCTGTAGTTTCTATTACATACATTTTTGCTCCCACCAGTATCTAAGCCTTTTCTCTAACTGTTCCATTGATGATATTCAGAATGCATCATAGGCTTACGATAAATTTCTAACTTAAGTTAGTGACAGTTTCAGCATATTAAAAAAATATGACCCAGCGACCTACCAATATGACATTTTGCTATGTGTTCTTTTCCGAAGAACTAGATTTATCATCCCTATAATGTTTTCTAGTATAAAAACAGTCTGCATATGCAATTTTAAAGAATAGAGTGAGCATCAGAACACTGATGGTCTATCCTTATATAATGAAATCTGCACAGGTATAGGTACATATTAATAAAGTCAGAAAAATACTTGTTTTCCTTGTGTTCCTTAGTAAGTGTGTATCTTCTTACTACCTAAAGAGATACTTTTCAAGATGGGCTATAACTAGTACCATCAATTTATCATATTCACAATGTAGAACTTATTTTCAGATAATTGAAGAAAGAATTCAGTAGGCAAATTCTGTGAATGATAACAATGGTTATGCAATTCTTTTTCTTCTGCAAATAAATTTTTATCATTTTCTAAAGATTCCTTTTGAGTACAGGGATGGATGTTTATTTGCAACTTTCATTAATATTTGTATCCTTGAATTATTGCTAGAGTATATAAAATCTAAAAATGTATTTTATTGCATTGATAACATCAAAAACCATGTAATTAAATATTTTCCATTAATAATTTGAAATATATCTTTCTTGAATATTCCTTTTAAGGAAAGTAAAATGAATGAGATTGAATAGAGCATTAATATTCAAAGGGTAGGTAGGAATAAGCTGAAAGAAATATATTGTACAAATAACATATTCTAAGCTGTGTGCTAGGTATGTTGCACATTATTTAATCTTCAAAGCAATCCTAAACAAAGGCAGAAAGTCTTTGGAATGCACATATTTTAGATCAGTCTTTATTTGCAGCTATTTAGATAATTTCATAAAAATGTTTCTTGGTTATTGTTTCTCTTCTCATTTCAGTTTGTTAGTCATACAAGGCTAAATAATGCCCTGAATTTTTATTTAGTTGTAGTTTTTATGCAACATAAACTGTGTCCACTTTACTACATGTAAGCAGTAGAATTAAAACATTACAATGACAATTGATTTTTGCCTACATGAGTTAAGTACATCAGACAAAAAGCCTTTAGCTGCAAGCAACAGTAAACCATGGTTGAAAATTGGCTTTTAAATGCAAAAGGTGGTGCTACTTTCTCATTCTTCTACATCAAACAGATGGCAAGATGGTTTCCATAGTTCCACGTAGGTCATCTACACATGTCACTGACCAGAGAAATGAAAAGAAATTATCTTCTCTGATATCTTCATAGGGAAGAGGAAACCTTTCCCATAAATACTTTACCACATCTCCCCTCCCATCTCAGAAGTGCACAAAGAGTTACCTCCTTAGTATTCACAGACTACAGCTTTCATTCACCACTCTATATCCAAAACTTTCAGATTCTTCCATTTAGATGTTTGATAACTTTGTATGTAAACCATTATGACTAGTTTGAATCAATCAGGATTTGCTCAGAGATATGAGGAAGGGATCACCGTTCTGTAAGTCACATGGGGGAGAGATAGACACCTCTACAAGGCTGGTCAGAGAAAAATAGAGGTAGGATGGCAATATACTAAGTATCTGCATTAAACAGTTAAAATTAACTCAAATTATATTCAATTCATGGCTATTTATACAATATCCATCAAACATCAATAATATTGGATCCATTCTTCATTTTAATTTCCATACATAAAGTGCTATTTTCAGAAAATATCTTTAGGAGTTCAGTGTAAATTCATGATTTGCATGGGTAGATTGAATCTGCCAAAGATCTGTCAGAATCCTTGCTGCATTTAAGCTTTGCTCATTAGCAACCTTAGCTAAGGTGACAGATATATTCAATTGCTCATAATGGTAATGGAGTTAAAAAAGGAACCCACTTAATGATAATGCTAGATAAATTATATTATAAAAAATAATTTACACTATCGCTTTTCAAACTGAAATACCTAGAGGACCCTGCAACATGTTTGTTTTCACTAGGGCTTCATGAATCACAGTTTGAGAAACATCGTACAACAAAGGTAAAAGCTTGAAGTTAGGATTTTAAGAAAATGGACAACCAACCACACACACACACACACACACACACACACACACACTTGAGGCAATAATCATCTACTTAATTATTTGCTGGAGTTCTTAAAGAAGACGACTGTCTATTACGGGTGAAAAAAATTGGGTTATGGTTCCATTATTTTTCCTGTTAACTGTGACTCTGAGAAGGTGTCAAGCTTTTCCCCATAGTTCCTTCACCTCCAAATGGAAATTTGAACTTTCCATCTCCATGGTTCTTACAGATACAAAACTGTCCTTGTGAAGGCCATTTGGACCACGTATTAAAATAATGTAAAGGAAAGTGTTCTGCCCATAATAAATAGTATGTAGTTAAAACATCTAAGTGAATTAAACATATGAAGTTTTGCCCATAAGAAAATTATATTGTAAAATAGAAATTCAATTAGAACAATCGATACACAGAGATGCAATCATTTATTCATTCAACTGCTGATATAAATAGGGTATGAAAAATAATTTTCAAATTCTTTCAACATAAAAGCTTAATTTTTAGATAATTTTAGACTTGTAGAAGAAGGCAAAGATGGAATGGAGAGTTCTTATAGGACTTTCACTCAGCTTCTCCGAAAGCTACTGTCTTATATAATTTATACTTTTCAAAACTAAAAAATTAAAATTGGTACAATACTATAAAGTAATCTATAATCACTCAGATCTACATTTTTCCCACCAACATTCTTTTTAAGTCTCAGGATCCAGTTCAGAACAGCATACTGCATTTAGTCATCATTCTCTATAATTGTTCCAGTCTGATTTTTTTTTTTAGTTTTTCCTTGTTTTTCAAGAACTTTGCACACTTTTGAAAAGTACTGATCAGGTATTTCTTAGGATATATCTCAATTCGGTTTTGATGTTTTCTCATGATTAGACTCAGAAAGTGGATTTTGTTGAATTCCACTAGGGCGAAGTATCTTTCATAAAATTATATTAGGGTATACCAAATATTGATGTAAGTTATTACTGACAAGGTAAAAGTACTTGCTTAAAGCACTAGATTAGGGTAGTGTTTATCAGATTTCTTCACTATATAGTTACTATTTTCCCCTTTTATTTTCTATTCTTTGGAAAGAGCATTAAGTCTAATTCACTGAAGACACTACCAAGTAATATGACAAATTTATTTCTTTTAAATGAGTCTAAAACCAGATAATTAAAAACACATTATATATTAAAACAAAATCTATTTTAGTTGCTGTAGGCAGTCATTTTAGTTAATTTTTTCTTAAAGGAAAAAACCAAATGGAGTAGTTTCTACATGTATCTATTTCAATAGAAAACAGATAAATTCCCCACATGATTTCTGATATCTAAATAGTATCAAAGAAGTTAGTAATCTTGAATAGAAAGTCAAAAGTATGGAAAAATACCCACAATCTGACTTTTAAAGAAAGTAAACCAAAGTGTCAGGTGATTTTGAAAGTTAAATCATTCTTACAGACTGTGAAAATATATTTAGTATCAGAAGAATTACTTTGCTCTCATGGCCTTAAATTTGCCTAATTTGCTTGCAGGTAGCAGCTTGCTCAGAGGAAGAATGAATGGTTTCCATTTCAAGTATATTTTGCTGCGTTAGTCCAGAATTTTCCAAATTATGAGCTACGTTCACTTGGTGTATCATAGGGAAGTCAGTAAATTTGAAATGTTGCCATGTATTTATATATTCTTTCATATACTGACATTTCCATTTACCTCTTTTGAAGTAGTATAAATGAAAGCAAAAGTAAATGAAAGAAAAATCTCTTCATTAGTATATTATAAATTCTTGAGAATTTCATCAAAAATATTTTTCATTTGCTTCCATCACTTTCTTCATATAGACCCCCCACCCCAAACACATGTAAACACAAATAAATTGCCTATTTCTATTAGAGGCTTTTGGGAAGTACTTCAAATATATTTGATATCAGTTTTTTTTTTTTTTTTTTGGCGTTTAGGACTACACTGGTGGCATATGGAAGTTCCCAAGCTAGGGATCGAATTGGAGCTGTAGCCACAAGCCTAGGCCTCAGCAAAGCCACTGAGTGAGGCCAGGGATTGAAACTGCATCCTCATGGATGCTAGTCGGGTTCGTTAACCACTGAGCCACGATGGGAATTCCTAATTATCAGCTTTGATATAAACTTCCCAAACTTGAATCAATCATCCAAGATTTTTTGAACTTTTTTTTTTGTCTTTTGTCTTTGTAGCACCACACCTGTGGCACATAGAGGTTCTCAGGCTAGGGGTTGAATTGGAACTAAAGCCTACAGCCACCGGCCTACCCCACAGCCACAGCAACACCAGATCTGAGCCACATCTGTGACCTTCACCACAGCTCACGGCAATGACCGTATCGTTAACGCACTGAGCAAGGCCAGGGATCGAACCTGCAACCTCATGGTTCCTAGTCAGATTAATTTCTGCTGCTCCATGATAGGAACTCCTTCTTTCATGTTTTTAATTTAGCCCTTTCTTTATATTCTTATTGACTTTGTCTTAGGTTAGGCACTCATAGATGATCAAAATATATTTCTTCCTAATATTCTTTTCTCAGTCTCTCCCTTATCATTTATTTGATACTCTTTCCTCATAGGGTATTCCTAAACATTGTAATACAGGCATTTGTGCTAAAATTATTTATTCTCATCTACTTACAAAGTAATATATCAGATATGTTACTGTTTTTCTCTTACATATGTACATAAATAAATTGTAGTGGATGTTTCTAACTCACCTGTCTCATTACTTTTCTCTTTCTTCCCTGTCTTCTGGGAAATGTCCCTCCACCTACTCTAATCATATTTATTTGAGTATGACTTTTTTGGGGGGGGCCACATACATGGCATATGCAAATTCCTAGGCTAGGGGCTGAATTGGATCTACAGCTGCAGGCCTACACCACAGCCACAGTGATGCCAGATCCAAGCCATGTCTGTGACCTATACCACAGCTCAGAGCAAGAGCAGATCCTTAACCCACTGAGCAAGGTCAGGGATCAAACCCACAACCTTATGGTTCCCAGTCAGATTCGTTTCCACTGCACCACAACAGGAACTCTAACACCATCTTTTTAAGAGACATTGGTATTATGATGGATGTAGAGTCTGGCATCTAATCTAAGCCAATTGCATTTCTTCATTACAGCCATAGTTTGTTGCTCAAAGACAGGACATCACCACAAACAATCAGTCTTTTCCCAGGTTTGGACCTGTAACCAAAGAAAGAACATATTGAAGCCTCCCTGTGGCAAATTCAGAGATATTAGAGGCAGCGGTTGATGCTGGTTATATATCCTGCCATTTGTCTACAATGTCAGAGAGAGAAGTCAAGAAAGTGAAGCAGAAAGAAAGAGACCTATAGCATATCAAGTTTCTTGTCCCAGGAAGCCATATTTGAACCTGACTGTAAGAAAAGCCTAAACAAACCACAGAACAAATCTGAGGAAGATGCCTCTAGACATTAGATGTCACCTCTAACATCCCTACCACTTGATGTCGCTGTTTTTCCCACTAGATTAGATTCTCAACTGTCAATTACTCTGCCTCATTTAATACAGATTGAAGTCACAAGTGAGACTGTCTCATATCCCAACATAGGACATGTATATATATACACCGGTTACCGAGACTTGAGAAGAAATAATTGCTGATGTCAGAAGTGAATCCCACCTTTCACGATGAGTCACTCAATGGTCAACTCCCAAATACAAAAAGTCATTTCAAAGATAAGCAGACAAACTAAATGTCTGATACTGGGTCTTTCTATTAATTTCCCTTCTGCATAAGCTAGGAATTTCTATTGCAAAAAGGATTTAGAGCAATACATCAATCACATATTAATCATAAGTAGCAAATGTCTTAAGACCCTAATATAAATCAGGCATTTCATATTTATAATTTTATTTAATTCCTACAGTAATTTTATGAAATGTGTTATTCTCCCAAGTTTTACAAATGTATAAATGGAGGTTGGAGGTTGGACTAGTAACATTAAGTAATTTGTTATAAATTACACAATCAAATAATGTCAAAGCAGTGTTTTAAATTCAAGTTTAACGTTTACATGATATTGCTAACTATGGCTGCCAGCTCATATTTTTCTGAATTCCCTTAAAATTATGTTACTTTCACCAAGTAATGTCTCAGTTACTCCCATTTGGTCACTGGTTGAGTTCTTCTCTACCCATATTCCGGTGTCTTGACCACCTGAATGGATGACTCAGTCTTCCCTTTACCTTCTAAGCATTGATAAACTTTCTTCCATCCTCCAATATCCACCAACTCACTTCCTAGATGTATCTTCTCATCACTAATAACTGTGTGACTCTAAATTTAAACATTCTGCCCATTCTCCTGCTTTCTCACTTATTATAGTACTTCTAATAAAAAATTGGATTTGCCTTTTTATTACTGATTTGTAAGAATACTTTATATGTTATAAATGATATTTTTTATCAGATACAGGGTTTGAAAATTTTTTCCATTATATATAGGCTGGATTTTCACTTGGAAGTATATTTAAAATGTGCCCCTTTGAAGCACAATTTTGATATTTGATGTTCTACTTATTTTTTTTCACTTGTGCTTTTGATATGATATCTGTATCTATCTATATCTGTACCATATAAGGTAGTTCAATGAGAAAGCCAAAGCTATACTTTAATATGAGTTTTTTGTTTTCACTGAATGCCACAATTTGTTTTTGCAATTGTTATCCAGGAAGGGACACATACAGAGTGATTCACATCCTGTGAACTACAGATTTTATAGAAACTCGTATTGATTCTGAAATGTGAATAAAAATGTATAGTATGAAAAAGATAGTAGGAAGATCTAAACAGAGCACCACATTCAGACTCTGGATTAAGAGACTAGCAGGTAGCAGAGAAGAAAATTTAACTTCTGCCAGATGTAAAAAGATATTAAAACATCACATTTTTGAGTGGAGTTGAGTGAGGATTAGAGGTATAACACTTGTGCCAAGGGGGAAAATTTTGTATTCTGCATTGAACTCTTACTGTAGATGCCAAAATAATGAAATGGCTCAGATAAAATTCACAGCTTGGATGAAGCTTCCTTGGGGTAGCACTTAAAATAATGGGCATCTGGGTCTACAAGTTTTGGAAAAGTCTAACAAAAATCCAGTATACTCAGAGTAGTTGATTCCACCACAACAGAAGGGGGCACATAGCCTGCAAAGTGGATATCCCTGGAGCATGTAGCTTTAGCAACTAGAGGGGAGAATGCTCTTAGGCTCCATAGGACCTCTCCTACAAAAGGCCACTTCACCAAGCTTGGGAAAAATGAACAACCTACTTTATAATAGAAATAAATACAGAATTAGGTGAAATTAGAAGATAAGTATGTTTCAAGCAAAACATTGAAACAAAACTGCAGTAAAGGAACTAAATAAAGTGAAGATAAGTAATCTACCTAATAATAGGTTCAAGATAGTGGTCATCAAGATGCTCACAAACCCAGAGAATAATGGATTAAAACTGAGAATTTCAAGAAAGGATATAAAGAACCAAACAGAACTGAAGATAATATATAAGAGTACACTGGAAAGAATCAACAGTGGACTAAATGATACAGAGGAATGGATCAGTGATCTGGAAGACAGTAGTGTAAATCACCCAAGATGAAAAGAAAATGAAAAAAAGAAATTTAAAAAATTTAGATTGAGACAATGTTAAGCATATTGATGTTTGCATTATAGTGGCCTGAGAATGAGAGGAGAGAGAGAAAGGGGCAGAGAAATTATCTGGATAAATAATAGCTGAAACTATATTAACCAGGGAAAGAAACAGATATTTAGGCCCAGAAAGTATGCAAAGTTCCAAACAAGATGAACACAAACTGTTCCATGTCAAGACATTATAATGACATTGGAAATTTTAAATATAAAGATAGCCTTAAAAGCAACATGAGAAAAGTAATGTACAAAAGAACTAGTTATGTACTAATGAAGTCCCATAAAGCTGTCAGCTGACTTTTCAGCAGAAACTTTGCAGAACACAATGTCATTTCAAGGTATATTTAAAGTGATGAAAGGGAAAAAATCCTACAACAAAGAAGGCTCTACCCAGCAGGTAATAATTCAGATATGAAGGAGTGATAGAGATTTACAGACAAATAAAAGCTAAAAGAGTTTAGTATGACTAAACTGGCTTTACAAGAAATGTTAAGGGAGTTTCTCTAGACAAAAAAGAAGAAGGTCACAATTAGTAATATGAAACTTGTGAAAGGACAAAAACCTCACTGTTAAATGCAAACATAAAGTAGAGGGGCAGAGCAAGATGGTGAAGGAGTAAGAGGTTGCGCTCACCTTCTCCCACAAAGACATCAAAAAAACACATCTACATGTAAAATGATTCACACATAACATCAACTGAATGCTGGCAGAAGAACTTACACCTCCAAAAAGGGCAAGAAACTCTTGACATAACTGGGTAGAACAAAAGAAAAAGAAAAGGAATCAGGATGGGACTAGCATTCCTGAGAGGGAGCAGTGAAGTATAAACGGAACTCACATCCTGGGAAGCCACTTAACTGATGGAAAAATCAGCAGAGTCAGAGGGACCTCAAAGTCGCTGAGAAAACTGCAGCAGCTGGACTGAGAACAGCAAAGCAGAGTGAGAGCCACGCAGATCATCTGAATCACCAGCTGGACACTACAACCTGAGATGCTTGCAAGGGGGAAAGGGCACTGAAACTTAGGCTCTGGGGATCAGTCCCAGGGAAAGGACTGGAGTCAGGGCGGTGGTGGAGATGGCCTAAGGGGCTAAGGGCCAGTGCTCCACAGGCAGGGGAGCAGTATGCAACAGGCTAGGAAGTGGAACACCATGGCAAAGGGAACCCAGGAGAAAGTCCAGACCTGTAGGAGAGTCAAGGCACCATTATTGGGGATGGCAAGAGGAGGAGGGGTGGACCACCATATGAAACTCCCAGTGCCTGAGCGTGCTCAGGCACCCTCATTCTCTCAGAAGGCAGGGTGGCTCTGGCACAGGCCACAGGTGGAAAGAAGCCACTTTTTATTCTAAGGGAGACCAAGCAGCTCTGGCACCAGCTGCAGGTGGTGAGAAGCCACTTGCCTGTTTATGGGAGTCCAAGCAGCTCTGGAGCAGGCTGTGGGCAGCGAGAAGCCACTCTCTAGTTTACAGGAGACTGGGCAGCTCTGACACAGGCTACAGGAGGTGAGCAGCCTCTTGCTCATTTACAGGAGACTGGGTGCTTCTTGTGCAGGGTACCCATGGCCAGGAACCTCTTTTGTGGGCTAAGGGCATCAGGGTGCTAGGTGCGACGTGGTGCCTACCAAGCACCATATGCTACTGCTCTCACTCCCCTGGGAACACACCCACCCTGAAGTTGCCACTGGCAAATGCTCTGGATGGTGCCTGGACACTTGGTCACGGTACCTTCCAAAAATGCTACAACTAGGAGCAGCTGGTACAGCACCTCCTGCATAGGCTAAGTGGGACAGGGTTCTTCTTGAATAATCTGCAGGTTGTGAGGGAAAACCACCATTGTTATGTCTGACTCCAGAGGTGGGCATGGCCCACTGCCACTGGGGATACCTGAACAAAAATCACTTGCAACCCCAACCACCTCAAAGGGCACCACAGAGAAGGACATTGTGATGGAACACCACCTGTTGCTCTCGCTCCTCTGGGAGCACACCTGCCCTGCTGCTGCCATTGCCCAAAACTCTGGACAGTGCCCAGATGCTTGATCATTGTCCTTTCCAGGAACCTGAAACTAAAAGCATCTTGTATGGCACATCCTGTGGTGGCTAAGCAGGACAAGGTGCTTCATGCATGGTCTACAGTAGGTAGGATAAGCTGCTGTAGTTATCTCTGGATCCAGAGGTGGGAGTGGCCTGCCACCACTGGGGGTCCATGAACAGGTACTATTTGCAGCCCCAGTCACCTCAAGGGCACCACAGAGGAGGGCACTGTGACCAAACAACACCTGTTGGTACTCTTGCATCCCTGGGAACACACCAGCCCTACTGCTTCCACTTCTGAAGGCTCTGGGCAGTACCCACATACCTGATCTCCATCACGTTTCAGGATCCTGCAACTAGGAGCAGCCTGTGCAGCACCTCATATGTGGGTTAAGTGAGAGAGGTTGCTTCATGCATGGTCTACAGGTGGCAGAAGCAAACCACCGCAGTTATCACTGACTCTAGAGGTGGTTGTGGCCCACTATGACTAGCAGTCCCTGAACAGGCACTACCTGTGGTTCCAATCACCTCAGAGGAGGGCATTGCAAGTGAACACTAGCTGTTGTTGCTCTCTCTCCCCTGGGAAATCACACACCATTCTGCTGCTACTGCAAAATGCTCTGGTCATCTTGTAGATATGCCTAGAGCTCATTACCATTTTCCAGGGCCCTGAAATGAGGACTAGCCTGTGCCACCATCCAGCAGGTCCTTGCGGCTGTTGAGAGCCCAGTGACCAGGCACTGACTGCTGGCCCTACTCATTGACTCCTTCTCCCTTAAAACACACAGAACATCCTGGGGATAACAGCCTCCTCACACTGAAGAAAGAGAAAGCAAATATTCAAACTCCCACACCAAAAATAAATAGTACCCTCCCCAAAAAATACAAAGAGGCGCTCTTGCAGAGAAGTAGCCTTACAAAACTATGGTTTGGCTTCCCCAAACTCACAGAAAAAGAAAAATATAAGCAAGAGGAAGAAGCTCAGAAACCATTCCCAGTAAAGGAATAGGAGAATTAACCTAAAGCAGGCAACAATAAAACAGACCTCTGCAGTCTGAAAGACATTAAGTTCAAAAGGGAGATAGTGAAAATACCAAGGGAATTAAGGCTGAAAATCAAGGAATTAAGAGATAATACAAACCGTAATTCAGATTCCTTTAGAAAGGAAATAGAAAATATAAGGAGGCGGCCAGAAAAACTAGAAAATTCATCTGCAGAGATGCAAACTGAGCTAAAGGCAATAAAGAGCAGAATAAATAATGCAGAGGAATGAATTAGGGATGTGGAAGATAGAATAATGGAAATCACCCAATCAGGACAGCAGACAGAAAACCAAATGAAAAAACATGAAAGCAATGTAAGAGATCTATGGGATAATATAAAGTGGGCCAAACTATGAATAGGAATTTCAGAAGGAGAATAAGATTATTGAAAATATATTTGAAGAAAATATGTCTGAAAATTTTCCAAATCTGAAGGAAACTGATATCAAGATACAGGAAGCACAGAGGGCCCCAAACAAGTTGAACCCAAACAGGCCCATACCAAGACATATTATAATAAAAATAAAAAAATTTAAAGATAAAGAGAGGATTCTAAAGGCAGAAAGAGAAAAGCAAAGCGTTAATTATAAGGGAACCCCCATAAGGCCTATCAGCTGATTTCTCTACAGAAACACTATAGGCCAGAAGGGAGTGGCAAGATATACTTAAAGTGCTGAAAGGAAAAAAATTACAACCTAGACTTCTCTGAGAAGCAAGAATATCATTTAAAATAGAATGGGAAATAAAGAATTTCTCCAACAAACAAAAGCTAAAAGAGTACAGAAATACTAAACCCATTCTAAAAGAAATACTGAAAGGGCTTCTCAAAAAAAAAAAGTAGTAAGAATTAGGATGGAGGAAACCACAATTGGAAAGCAATCACTTAAATAAGCCAGTATACCGATCTAAACATGAAGATGTTAAAGACATTGAAATTGCATAATGTGGGGAATGAAAGCAAGAAAATATAAATTGTTTCTTTTTTTCTTTTTTTTTTACTTTCAATGATGTGTTTGAGCCTTTATGACTACGAGGCTAAAGCAAGAAGATCTAGGAAGGGGTGAACATACTTAAAAAAACAGGGCAATCACAAATCAAAACCGAACACTACATTCACCAAAACTGAAAAGTACTCAAGCAAAAAATAAAAGGAAATCATCCAACCAAAAAAAAAAAGTGAAAAGAGAAACAGAATCAACTGGAAAACAAGGTTTTAAATAGCAATAAATACATAGCTATCAGTCATGACCTTAAAAGTCAATAGACTGAATGCTCCAATCAAAAGATACAGAGTGGCAGATTGGATATAAAAGCAAAAACTTCAATCTGCTCTCCACAAGAAACTCACCTTAGTGCAAAGGACACATATAGATTGAAAGTGAGGGGATGGGAAAAGATATTTTACGCCAATGGACAAAACAGGAAAGCAGGAGTTGCAATACTCGTATCAGACAAAACAGACTTTAAAATGAAGGCCATAAAGAAAGACAAAGAAGGACACTATCTAAAGGTTAAAGGATCCATTCAATAAGGGATATTACAATCATCAATATATATGCCCCCGATATAGGAGCACCCAGAAACCTACAACAAATACTAACAGACATAAATGAAGAAATTGATTTAAATACAATCATAGCAGCAGACTTTAACTCCCCACTCACATCAATGGACAGATCCTCTAGACAGAAAATCAGTAAGGCTGCAGAGATCCTAAGTGACACAATACAAAAGTTAGAATTAATTGGCATTTTGAGGACATTACATCAAAAAAATTAGAATATACATTCTTAATTGCACATGGAACATTCTCAAGGATAGATCACATACTGGGGCACAAATTTAAGAGTACATAAATTATTTCCAGTATCTTCGGACCACAATGTCATGAAACTAGAAATCAGTCACAGGAAAAGAAATGAGAAAAAACCACATGGAGACTAAACATGACACTAATGAACTAATGTGTCAATGAGGAAGTCAAAAAGAAAATTAAAAAAAATACCTCTAGACAAATGATAATGAAGACACAAACACTCACAGTCTATGGGATGCCACAAAAGCAGTGCTCAGAGGCAAATTCATAGCAATACAGGCCTTCCTCAAAAAAGAAGAAATCTTTCAAATCGACAACTTAACTCATCAACTCAATGAACTAGGAAAAGAACAAATGAAACCTTAAGTCAAAGAGGGAAGGAAAATCATAAAGATCAGAGCAGAAATCAATAAAATAGAGATTCAAAAAACAATAGAAAAAAATCAATAAAATCAAGAGCTGGTTCTTTGAAATGGTAAACAAAACTGACAAACCTCTGGCTAGACTCACCAAGAAGAGAGAAAAAATCCAAATAAACAAAATAAGAAATGAAAAAGAAGAAGTCACAATGGATACTGCAGAAATACAAAAATACATGAATGAATACTACAAACAATTTTATGTCAACAAATTTGACAACCGAGAAGAATTTCAAGGACAACTTTCAAGAGACTTACAGCCTGCCAAAACTGAACCAAGAAGAAATAGATAAAATCAGACTGGTCACTAGAAATGAAATTGAATATGTCATAAAAACACTCCCTACAAATAAAAGTCCAGGACATGTTGGTGAATTCTACCAAACATACAAAGAAGAATTTATACTCTGCCTCCTTAAACTTTTTCAAGAGTTTGAAGAAGTAGGAACACTCTTAAAGACATTCTATGATGCCACCATCACCCTACTTTCAAAACCAGACAAAGATACCATCACAAAGCATAGGCCAACATCTTTGATGAATATAGTTGCAAAAATTTTCAATAAAATTTTAGCCAAGTGAATCCAAGAACATATAAAAAAGATCATACAATGCCTGCTTCAGCGGCAGATATACTAAAATTGGATCAATACAGAGAAGATTAGCATGGTCCCTGCTCAAGGATGACATGCAAATTCGTGAGGCATTCAATATTTTTAAGAAATGAAAAAGAAGTCACAATGGATATTAAAGAAATATAGAAAACCATGAGAGAATACTATGAACAATTGTATGCTAACAAATTTGACAACCTAGAAGAAATGGAAAACTTTCTAGAGACTTACACCCTGTCAAAACTGAATCAAGAAGAAATAAATCAACTGAACAGACTGATCACTAGAAACAAAATTGAGTAGGTCATAAAAACACTCCCTACAAATAAAAGTCCAGAACCAGACAGCTTCACAGATGAATTCTACCAAACATACAAAGAGGAACTTACACCTATCCTCAAACTTTTCCAAAAGGTTGAAGAAGGAACATTCCCAAAGACATTCTATGATGCCACTATCACCTTAATTCCAAAACCATACAAAGATACCAAGAAAAAAAGAAAACTATAGGCCAATATCTTTGATGAATATAAAAGCAAAAATGCTCAACAAAATTTTAGCAACCAAATCCAGCAACATGTAAAAAAGATCATACACCACGACTGGGTGGGATGCATCACAGGTGCACAAGGATTGTTCAACACATGGAAATCAATCAACATCATACACATTAACAAAAGAAAAGTCAAAACCCACATGATCTTGTCAAAAGATTCAGAAAAAGCAGTTGACAGTGTCCAACATCCATTCACGATCAAAACTCTTACCAAAGTGAGGATAGAGGGAACATACTTTAACATAATAAAAGCCACTTATGACAATCCCATAGCAAATATAATACTCAGTGGAGAAAAGCTGAAAGACTTCCCACTAAAATCTGGAACAAGACAAGGATGCCTCACTGTTATTCAACATAGTACTGGAAGTCCTAGCTACAGCAATCAGAAAACAAAAGAAATAAAGTGCATACAAATAGAGAAGAGGTGAAACTGTCCCTGTATGCAGATGACATGCTATCACATATGTAAAACCCCAAGGACTCAACCCCAAAATTACTTGCACTGATCAACAAATTCATCAAAGTAGCAGGATATAAGATTAACATTTAGAAATCAATCACATTTCTGTATACAAACATGAAATATTAGAAAAGGAATTCAAAAATAAATACATTTTAAAATTGCACCCAAAAAATTAAATACCTGGGATTAAACCTGACCAAGGAGGTGAAAGACTCATACGCCAAGAATTACAAAACATTAATCAAGGAAATTAAAAAGATAGGAAGAAGTGGAATGATATCCAATGCTCATCAGCCAGGAAAATTAATATTGTAAAAATGGCCATACTATCCAATCTTCAGATTCAATGCAATCCCTATGAAATTACCCATGACATTCTTCACAGAACTAGATCAAATAATCCCAAAATTTACATGGAGCCACAAAAGACCCAGATTTGCCAAAGAAATCCTGAGGAACAAAAACCAAGTAGGAGGCATAACTCTCCCAGACTTCAAGCAATATTACAGAGCCACTGTCATCAAGACAGTGTGGTACTGCTACGAAAACAGATGTACAGACCAATGGAAAGAATAGAGAGCCCAGAAATAAATCCAGACGCCTACAGTCAACTAATCTTTGACAAAGGAGGCAAGAATATAAAATGGGAAAAAGACAGTCTTTTCAGTAACTGTTATTTGGGAAGCCTGGACAGCCACATGCAAATCAATGAAACTAGAACACAACTTCACACCAGGCACAAAAGTAAACTCAAAATGGCTTTAAGAGTTAAATGTAAGACAAGACACCATGAAAATCCTATAAGAGAACACAGGCAAAACATTCTCTGACATCAACCTTACCAATGTTTTCTCAGGTCAGTCTCCCAAAGCATCAGAAATAAAATAAAAAATAAACCAATGGGACCTAATCAAACTGACAAGCTTTTGCACAGCAAAAGAAACCAAAAAGACAACTTACAGAATGGGAGAAAACAGTTTCAAATGATGTAACTGATAAGGGCTTAATCTCTAAAATGTACAAACAACTTATACAAGTCAACAGCAAATAAGCCACAAACCCAACTGAAAAATGGGCAAAAGACCTGAATAGACATTTTTCCAAAGAAGATATGCAGATGGCCAAGAAGCAAATGAGAAACAAATGCTCAACATCACTGATTATTAGAGAAATGCAAATCAGAACTACCACGAGATATCACTTCACACCAGTCAGAATGGCCATCATTAGTAAGTCCACAAACAGCAAAGGCTGGAAGGGCTGTGGAGAAAAGGGAACCCTCCTGCACTATTGATGGGAATGTAAATTGGTACAACCACTATGGAAAACAGTATGGAGGTACCTTAGAAAACAATGCATAGAAGTATCATATAACCTAGCAATCCCACTCTTGGGCATATACCCAGAAAATACTTTCCTTGAAACAGACATATGCACCTGCATGTTCATTGAAGCAGTATTCTCAATAGCCAAGACACAGAAACAACCAAAATGCCCATCAACAGATGATTGGATTAGGAAGAAGTTGTATATATATATACACAATGTAATACTACTCAGCCATAAAAAAAAAAAACAAAATAATGCCATTTGCAGCAACATGGATGGAACTAGAGACTGTTGTACTGAGTGAAGTAAGTCAAAAAGAGAAAGAAAAATACCATACAATATCACCTATAGCTGCAATCTAATATATGGCACAAATGAACCTTTCCACAGAGAAGAAAATCATGGGCTTGCAGAATAGACTTGTGGTTGCCAAAGGGGAGTGGGAGGGACCAGGATGTGTTGGGAGCTTGGGGTTAGTAGATGCAAACTATTGCCTTTGGAATGGATAAGCAATGAGATCCTTCATATAGCACTGGGAACTATGTCTAGTCACTTATGATGGAGCATAATGTAAGAAAAAAGTATCTATACATATATGTGTAACTGGGTCACCATGCTGCACAGTAGAAAATTGACAGAACACTGTAAACCAGCTTAATGAAAAAATAAAAATTATATAAAAATAAAATATGTAGGCATTTGAAAATAATTAAAAAATAAAGGTACTACATTAAGCAGTTAGGAAGTTAATAGGATGGTTAAAAGACAGAAGTATTAAGGTTACCTATCATCTATAGTACATAGTTAATGGACACACTAAACAAGGAGATGTAAAATATAGCATCTAAAACATTAAATAGAAGTGCCTTTTGTGGCTTAGTGGGTTAAGGACATGACCTTGTTTCTGTAATGATGTGGGTTTGATCCCTGGCCTTGCTCAGTGGGTTAAGGATCCAGCATTGCTGTAAACTTCCACGTAGGTCACTGATGTGGCTTGGATCTGGTGTTGCAGTGACTGTGGCATAGGCCACAGGTGCAGCTGCAATTCAACCCCTGGCCTAGGAATTTCCATGTGTTACAGGTGTGGCCATAAAAAGTAAAATTTAAAAATCTAAAATATTAAACAAAGGGAGGTAACAAAATATGGGTGTATAGGATTGTTATAATGCATTCAAAATTAAGGGATCATCATATATCTTTTGTTATGTATGAACCTCATTGTAACCACAAAAATCTAAAATGATATATACACACAAAAAATAAGGCAATTCAAACTTGACAGTAAAGATTGGCATCAAATATCAAAGGAGGAGAGCAAAAGAAAAATAACTACAAAACAACAGAAACCAATCAATAAAATGGCAAGAATTACTTTAAATGTAAATGGACTAAATGGCACAGTCAAAAGACAGTGTGGCTCAAGGGATTAAAAAAAATGTTACCCCAAAGAGATTCATTTAATATCTAAAGAACACTAAGATAGAAAGTGAGGGGATTGAAAAAATTATTCATGTGAATGGAAATAAAGGCGGGATACCAATACTTATATCAGACAAAATTACAGACTTTAAAACAAAGATGGTAACAAGAAACAAGAGAGAATAAATGAATTTTACAGACTGATAAAAAGAATCAATTATACAACTATCTATCTATCTATCTATCTATATATATATATATATACACACACACCCAACATAATATGCATAACAAGTATTAACAAAGGGAAAAAATTGGCAGTAACAAAATATAGTAATAAAATTTGTCCTGCTCACAACAATGGACAGGTAATACAGACAGAAAATCCATAAGAAAACACTGGCTTAAATGATATCTTAAAATGACATGTTAGGAGTTCCTGTCGTGGTGCAGCGGTTAACAAATCCGACTAGGAACCATGAGGTTGTGGGTTTTATCCCTGCCCTTGTTCAGTGGGTTAATGATCCGGCATTGCCATGAGCTGTGGTGTAGGTTGCAGACGCGGCTCGGATCCTGCGTTGCTGTTGCTGCGGTGCAGGCCAGTGGCCACAGCTCCGATTAGACCCCTAGCCTGGGAACCTCCACATGCCGCGGATGCGGCCATAAAATGATAAAAGGCAAAAAAAAAAAATGACATGTTAAACCAAGTGGAATAGATATATACAGAAAACTTCATTCAAAAATATCACTCTATACATTCTTTTTAGGTGTGTACTGAACATTGTTCAAGATAGGTCACATGCTGGGCTATGATACAAGTCTCAGTAAATTTAAGAGTATTAAAATCATATCAAGCATCTCTGACCACAATGGTATGAGACAAGAGATAAAGTACAAGAAAAAAATGCAGAATCCACAAACAATATAATACTAAAAAGCCAATATGTAAAAAAAAATCAAAGTTGAAATAAAATGTGCTTTGAGATCAATGAAAACAGAAAAACAATCCAAAGTCTATGAGATGTTCCAAATTCAGTTCTAAGAAGTTCATAGTAATGCAAGCCTACTCAGGACAAGAAAAATATAAAACAATTAACTTTACACTTAAAGGAACTAAGAAAACTCTGTTAGTAGAACAAATAAATAGTAAACATCAAAGTAGACATAAAAGATACTCAAAAATAATGGGAAAGATCAATGAAACCAAGAGCTGGTTCTTTGAAAAGAAAGAAAATTAACATTTAGCCATGCCCATTAAGAAAAAAATACAGTGGACCCCCAAAAATAAAATCAGAAATGAAATAGAAGTTACAACTCACACCATAAAAATACAAAGGATCTTAATAGATT
Organism: Catagonus wagneri; assembly: GCA_004024745.2. Lineage (NCBI taxonomy): Eukaryota > Metazoa > Chordata > Mammalia > Artiodactyla > Tayassuidae > Catagonus > Catagonus wagneri. The sequence continues at coordinate 1,985,113 of PVHT020000078.1, read as the reverse complement.
ACCATAAAAATTATCCTTCCATTAAAATGCAGAACTTAGAAGACATGAATAAATTTCTATAAATACACAATCTCCCAAGACTGAAGAAGAAATAGAGAATATGAATAGACCAATTACCAGTAATCAAATGGAATTAATGATCAAAAACTTCTAACAAACAAAAGTCCAGAAACAAATGGCTTCACTACTAAATTCCACCAAACATGCAAAGAAGGGTTAACATATATCTTTCTCAAAGTATTCTCCCCAAAATTTAGAGGATGGGACACTTCTGAATCCTACCTATGAAGCCAGCTTCACCCTGATACCAAAACTAGAAACATCACAAATGAAAGAAAAATAACTTAATCTAACTAGAGAATATGGATGAAATAATTCTTAAAATATTTTCCAACCAAATTCAAACCAAATTAATCAATACATTAAAGCTATTATACACCATGATTAAATGGTTTTTTTTGTAGTTCCCATCATGGTTCAGTGGAAACAAATCTAACTAGGAACTATGAGGTTGCAGGTTCAATCCCTGGCCTTGCTCAGTGGGTTAAGCATCTGGTGTTGCCATGAGCTGTGGTGTAGGTTGCAGATGCAGCTTGGATCCTGCAATGCTGTGGCTGTGACATAGAGATGATTATAAAGGAAATAAGAGAAAATCAGTTAATTACAGGGTAACCCCCATAAGGTCCCCATTTTTATTTGTCTATGGAAAGACCACAGGGGTAGAAGAGAATGGCAAGATGTATTTCAATATTTGAAAGGGAAAATATACAATTTACAATTCTCTGCCCAGGAAGATTATCATTTAGGACAGAAGGACAGATAAATAATGTCTCAAACAAAAACAAAACAAAACAAAACCTATGAGAATTTAACAAAAGTAAACCTATCCTAAAATAAATATTGAAAGGTCTTCTCTAAAAAAAGATATAGAAAAGAGAAATCACAGTTGGAAAGCAAACCACTTAAATAAGCCAGTATAAAGAAAAAATAATTTGTAAAAGGCAAACATATAGGTCGGAATTCATCCTTGTAAGTATGATATCAAACTCAGAAATTGTGAGGAGAAGAGGGAACAAATGCAGGATATTGGAAAGGCATTTGGGACTAAGAGACCTAAAACCTCATTATACCTGCAAACCAAAAATCTGCAATATACATCACATGCAATGAAAAAGTAACCCAAACACAATACTGCAGATGCTCATAAAATCACAAGGGAGAGAAAAAAAAAGAAAAAACCCTAAGTAACAAATCCAAAACAGTGAAGAAAATGGAACTAGGGAGTTCCCATCATGGTTCGCGAGAAATGAATTTGACTAGTATCCATGAGGATGCAGTTTTGATCCCTGGCCTAACTCTGAGTTAAGGATCAGGGCTGCAGTGAGCTGTGGTGTAGTTGCAGACATGGCTCAGATCTGCTGTTGTTGTGGCTGTGGTATAGGCCAGCAGCTGCAGATCTGATTCGACCCCTAGCCTCCACGTTCCATGGGTGCAGCCCTAAAAAAACAAAAAAGTGGAAATAAGTATCTACACATGGATAATTATATAGGATGCAAATGGATTAAATTCTCTAACCAAAAGACATAGACTGGCTGAATGGATACAAAAACAAGGGCTGTATATATGCTGTTTATAAAAGACCCACTTCAGGTCTAGGAAAACAGACTGAAATCGAGGGGATGGAAAGAAGGTATTACACGCAAGTGGATATCAAAAGAATGCTGGAGTAGCAATAGTCATGTTAGACAAAATATACTTTAGAGAATGTTACCAGAGAAAATGAAGGGCACTACTTAATGATCAATATATCAATCCAAGAAGAAGATATAATAATTGAGGTGCTCTCAACATAGAAGAACCTCAATATAAAAGGAAAATTCCAACAGCCATAAAAGTAGAAATAGACAGTAACACAATAAAAGTAGGGGACTTTAATACCCCCCACTTACATCAATGGACAGATTATCCAGACAGAAAAATCGATAAGGAAACAAAGGTTTTGAATGACACATTAGACCAGATGGACTTAACTGAGGTTTATAGGACATTCTGTTCTTAAGTAGCAGATACACAAGTAGCAGATACACGTTCTTCTCAAGAACACATGGAATATTCTACAGCATAGATCACATGCGTGTCGCAAAGCAATTCCCAGTAACTTTAAGAAAACTGAAATCATATCAAGCACCTTTTCCAACCAAAACTTTATGAGAATAAAATTCAATTCCAGGAAAAAAAAAAACCTGTGAAACACACAAACACATGGAGGCTAATAAAACATTACTAAACAACAAATGCATCACTGAAGGAATCAAAGAGGAAAAAAAAAATACCTAGAGGCAAATGACGACTGAAACAAAATTATCCAAAATCTGTAGGACACAGCAAACGTGGTTCTGAAGTGGGAAGTTTATGGTAATAAAATTTTAACTAAGAAAACAAGAAAAATCCTCTGTAAGCAACCTAACTTTACACCTAACCCAGAGGAAAAAGAAAACAAGCAAAACCCCAAATTAGTAAAAGGAGAAAGAACCATAAAAATCAGATCAGAAATAAATTAGAGATAACAAACAATATATCAATGAAACTAAAAGCTAGTTCTTTGAAAAGATAAAATTGATAAACCTTTAGCTGGACTCATCAAGAAAAAAACAGGACAAATCAATGAAATTAGAAATAAAAAAGAAAATATACAATTAATACCACAGAAATAAAAAGGATCATGAGACTACAAGCAAATATATGCTAATAAAATGGACAACATAGAAGAAATTTTTACAAATATACAACCTTCCAAGACTGAACCCGTACAAAATAGAACATATGAACAGAAAAATCCTAAGTACTATGTTGCATCTTTGATATATAAACAAACCAAAAAATTACAACAAACAAAATCCAGAACCTGATGGCTACACAGGTAAATTCTATCAAATATTTTGAACAAAGTTAACACCTATCCTTCTCAAACTTTTCCAAAAAATTGCAGTTGAAGGAACACTCCCAAACTCATTATATGAGGCCACAATCACTCTGATATCAAAACCAAAGACAGCACAGAAAAAAAGCAAACTACAGGCTAATATTACCAATACACATACATACAAAAATCCTCAACAAAATATTATCAAACTGAATCCAACAATATATTAAAAGATTTAACTGCCATGATCATGTGGGATTTGTTCCAGGGATTTAAGAATACTTTAATACCCACAAATCAGTGTGATACACCACATTAACAAACTGAAGAATAAAAACTGTATGATCACATCAATAGAAGTGGAAAAAGCTTTTGACAAAACTCAACACTGATTTTTGATAAGAACTCTCCAGAATATGGTCAAAGAGGGAAACTACTTCAACATAATAAAGGCCACATAGGACAAACCCACAGCTACAGAACATTTTTAATTCTGAGTAACCAAAAACATTCCTTCTAATATCAGGAACAAGACAAATATGTGTATTCTCACTACTTATATTCAACGTAGTTTTGGAAGTCCTAGCCATAGCAATCAGGGAAGAAAAAGAAATAAAAGAATCCAAATTGGAAAGGAAAGAGTAAAATTGTCACTTTGCAAATGACATGATACTATACATAGAAAATCCTGAAAGTGCTACCAGAAAACTACTAGAGTTTATCAATTTGGTAAAGTTGCAGGATACAAAAATAATATATAGAATGCAATCAGTTTCTATGTAACAATGAATGATCAGAAAGAGAAATTAAAAATCATATTTACTATCACATCAAAAAGAATAATATACCTGAGAATAAGCCTACCTAAGCAGGCAAAAGATCTGTACTCAGTTAACTATAAGATGCTAATGATGGAAATCAAAGATGACATAGATGGAAAGATATACCATGTACTCAGATTGAAATAATCAGTAGTGTCAAAATGACTATATTACCCAAGGCAATCTGCAGATTTAATGCAATCTGTATTAAATTACCAATGGCATTTTTCTCAGAACTAGAACAAAAAAAATTTAAATATGTATGAAACACAAGAGACCCTAAATAGCCAAAACAATCTGGATAAATAAAAATAGAGCTAGAGGAGTCAGGCTCCCAGACTTCAGACTATACCACAATCATTAAAACGGTATTGTACTGGTGTTCCCAATGTAGCTCAGTGGGTTAAGGACCTTACATAGTTTCTGTGAGTATGCACATTTGGTCCCTGGCCTCACTCAGTGGTTAAGTATCCACTATTGTCACCAGCTGTGGCATAGGTCACAGATGCAGCTTGGATCTGGTGTTTCCATGGATGTGGCATAAGCCTCAGGTATAGCTCTGATTTAACATTCCATATCTGATACAACCGCTTGCCTGAGAACTTCCATATGCCACAGGTGCAGCAGTTAAAAAAAAAAAAAGATGGCATGGTACTTGCAAAAACAAAATAGAAATCAAAGGAGCAATATAGACCATGGTATGCCTATGGTCAATTAAATTATGACAAATGAGGTAAGAATATACAATAGAGAAAAGGCACGCTCTTCAATAAGTGGTGCTGGGAAAACTTGACAGATACATATAAAAGCATGAAAGTATAACATTCTCTAACACCATAAACCAAAATAAAGTCAAAATAGATTAAAGATCTAAAAGCAAGCTTGGATAACCTGAAAGTCTTAGAGGAAAACACAACACTCCTTGATGGAAACTGCAACAATATCTTCTCAGATCCATCTCCTAGAGTAATGAAAATAAGAACAAACAAATAAATGGGGCTTTCTTAAAAGTGTTTCAAAGCAAAGAAAACCATAAAAAAAAAGGCAACCTAGAGAATGGGGGAAATATTTGCAAATTAAGCAACTGACAAGGGATTAATCTCCAAAATATACAAACATCTTATATAGCTTTATATATACTAAAAAACCCAAATAATCCAATCAATAAAATGCTAAGATCTAATACAGACATTTTTCCAAAGAAAACGTACAGATTCCTAAAGAGCATATGCAAAGATGTTCAATAGTACTAATTATTAGGTAAATGCAAATCAAAACTACAATGAGATATCACTTCACATTGGTCAGAATGGTCATCATTGAAAAGTTTACCAGCAAGTCCTGGAGAGGGTGTGGAGAACCCTCCTACATTGTTTGTGGGAATGTTAACTACTACAGCACAATGATCTCAACAGATAAAGAAATATTTGATATTATTCAACATCCATACATGATAAAAAAGCTTACCAAAATTAGTATACAGGGAGCTATAGCCAACATAATACTCAATGGTGAAAAGCTCAAAGTTTTGCCACTAAAATATGGATCAAGGAAAGGATGCCCGCTCTCATCTTTTCTATTCAGCATAGTATTTAAAGTCCTAGCCACAGCAATCAGATGACAAAAAGAAATAAAAGGCATTCAAATTAGAAGTGAGGAAGTCAAATGTTATATGCATATGACATGATACTAAATATAGAACCCTAAAGATTTCACATAAAAATTACTAGAACTAATAATCAAATTCAGCAAGGTAGCAGGATATAAAATTGACATACAGAAACAAGTTGCATTTCTCTACACTAACAATGAAATATCAGAAATGAAATGTAAAAGGACAATACCTGATAAAATTGCACTCCAGGGTTTTCCTGTTGTGGCTCAGTGGGTTAAGAACCTGACTAGTATCCAGGAGGATGTGGTTTCAATCACTGGCCTCACTAGTGGGTCAAGGATCTGGTGTTGCCACAAGCTGTGGCATAAGTCATGGATGCAGCTCAGATCTGGCATTGCTGTGGCTGTGGTGTAGACTGGTGGCTATGGCTCCTATTCAACCCCTAGCCTTGGAACCTCCACATGCCATGGGTGTAGCCCTAAAAACATAAAAATATAAAACTGCAACACGAAATATTTAGGAATAAACCAGACCAAGGAGGTGAAAGGGATATGTACTGAGAGCTATAAAACATTAATAAAGTGAAGATTGGTCAAAGAAATGGAAAGATATTCCTTGCTCATGATTGGAAAAATTAATTTTGTTAAAAAGGCCATACTACCAAAAGAAATACACAGATTTAATGTAATCCCTACGAAATTACCCATGACATTTTTCACAGCATGGGAACAAACTTTCCAAAATTTGTATGGAACCAAAGACCCAGAATTTCCAAAGTAATTCTGAAGAAAAAAACCAAAGCAGTCTGCATTACCCTTCCAGATTTCAGACAATACTACAAAGCTACAGTAATCTATATGGCAAGAAATTAACACAAAAACAGGCATATGGACTAAAAGAACCTTATAGAGAGCACAGAAATAAACCCACATACCTATGGTCACATAATCTTTCAAAAGGAGGCAAGAATATGCAGTGGGAAATACTCTCTTCAGCAGGTGGTATAGGGAAGGTTGGACAGCTGCATGTAAGTCAATGAAACCAGAACACACTCTCAAATGATACACAAAAATAAGTTCAAAATGGTTTTAAGATTTAAACATAAAACATGACATTATAAAGTTCCCACAAGATTATCATAGGCAAAATATTCTGATATAAATCCTATCAATAGTTTGAGTCATTCTCCCAAGGCAAGAGAAATAAAAAATAAAACAAGTGCTATCTAATCACACACACAAGTTTTGAACAGTAAAGGAGACCATAAACAAAAAGACAACATAGAGACTGGGAGAAAATCTTTTCAAATGATGCAACTGACAAGGACTTAATTTCCAAAATATACAAACAACTCATAGAACTCAGCAACAATAACCAAATGACCCGATAGTAAAATAAGCAGAAATAAATAGGTATTTCTCCAAAGAAGAAATACAGATTACCAATAGGCACATAAAAAATGCAAAACATCATTAATTGTTAGAGAAATGCAAATCAAAACTACAACAGGAGTTCCCTTCATGGCTCAGAGGTTAACGAATCAGACTAAGAACCATGAGGTTGCGGGTTTGATCCCTGGCCTTGCTCAGTGGGTTAAGGATCCAATGTTGCCGTGAGCTGTGGTGTAGGTTGCAGACACGGCTCAGATCCCACATTGCTGTGGCTGTGGTGAAGGCCGGCAACTACAGCTCCTGTTAGACCCCTGGCCTGGGAACCTCCATATGCCATGGGTGTGGCTCTGGATAAAGGAAAAAAGACAAAATAAAAAAGCAAAACTACAATAAATCACTTGCTATGGGTACACATGAACCACTACCATCCCTGAGAACTCCAGTACTGGGCACCAGCTCCTGCCATCTACATACCTGCTAGCAAGTGGATGATAAACATTGAAAGCTAGACATTATGAGATGCCAAATAACTTTCAAAGAAACAAGACAAAAACAACTAAATGGAGAGGAAATAGGCAATCTACCTGAAAAAGAATTCAGAGTGATGATAGTAAAGATGATCCAAGGTATTGGAAAAAGAATGGAGACACAGATTGAGAAGCATGGAGAATCCCATATAGAATAAACCAAAAAGGAAACACAGACGCAGATACTAAGAAAACTGGCAAAAAATTAAATACAAAGAAAAAAATTAAAAGCCAAAAGGTAAAAGCAACAAATAACATATAAGGTAACCCCATAAAGATAACATTTTATTTTTCAGCAGAAACTGCAAGCTAGGAGGGACTGTCAAGATATACTTAAGGTGATGTAGGGGAGGAGCCTAGAACCAGGAACACTCTACCCAGAAAGTCTCTCATTCAGATTTGAATGACAATTCAAAAGGTTTACAGACAAGCAAAAGCTAAAAAAAATTCAGCACCTTAAAATCAGCTCCAGAACTACTACTAAAGGAACTTCTCTGGGCAGAAAAGAAAAATCCACAATTAGAAACAAGACAAATACAAATGAGAAAACTCACCGGTAAAAACAAAGGTAATATAAAAGTAGGAAATCACCCATTGAAAAATATGATGTCAAAAGTAACAAGCATGGGAGTTCCCTTCATGGTTAAGCAGTTAATGAGCCCAACTAGGATCCAGGAGGATGCAGGTTTGATACCTGGCCTTGGTCATTGGTTTGGGGATCTGGCATTATCAAAAGCTATGGTGTAGTCACAGATGTGGCTTGGATCCCACATTGCTATGGCTGTGGTGTAGACCGACAACTGAAGCTGATTCAAGCCCTAGCCTGGGAACTTTCTTATGGTGTGGTGTGCCCCCCCCCAAAAAATAAAGCAAGCATGAGAAGAAGGGAGAACAAATGCAGCACATTAAAAATGCATTTAAAATTGAGACCATTAACCCCCGCCAAAATTCTGTACACATGTGCCTGGTTATATTACAATCTAATGGGAACCACGAACCAAAAAACTATGATGGACATACACATAAAAAGGAAAAAGCAATCCAAACTCAACACTAAATACAGTCAGAAAATCACAAAAGAATAGAACAAAAGAGGAAGGGAAGAAAAAACAGACCAAAGTAACAATCCAAAATAATTAAGGAAATGGCAATAATTACATACTCCATAATTACAATGAATGCAAATGGATTAAATTCTCCAACTGAAAGACACAGACTGACTGAAAGTATATAAAAACAATATCCATAAATACGTGACCCATTTCAGACCCAAGGGCACATCCAGACTGAAAGTGAGGGAATAGAAGAATGTATTTTCATGCAAATGGAAATCAAAGGAAAGCAGGAGTAGCAATACTCATATCAGACCAAAAAAAGACTTTAAAATAAAGAAGGTCACAAGGGACAAAGAAGGACACTCCATAATGATTAAAGATCAATCCAAGTGGAAGCTAAGATATACCAATTATTAGTATATATGCACCCAAAACAGGAGTGCCACAATATATAAGGCAACTCCTAACATCCATAAAAGGAGAAATTGACAGCAACACAATAATAGTGGGTACTTTAACATCCTACTTATATCAAGGGACAGATCATCCAGACAAATTCAATAAGGAAACCAGGCCTTAAATAACACCCTAGATGAGATAGACAAGATAGGTTATATTACAACCTAATGGGAACAACAAACCAAAAAACTGTAATAGACACACACATAATAAAGTAAAAGAAATCCAAACTCAGTAATCCAAACTCAACACTAAATACAGTCAGAAAATCACAAAAGATGACAACAAAAAGGAAGAGAAGAAAGAATACCAAGATATTTATAGACTATTCCACCTCAAAGCAGCAGAATATATAACCTTCTCAAAAGCACACGGAACATTCTCCAATAGAGCACATCTTGAGCCACAGATTAAGTCTTGGTAAATTAAAAAAAATTGAAATTTCAAGCATTTTCTCTGAACACAATTCTATTAGGCTAGAAATCAACTATAAGAGAAAAACCAGCAAAACACACCAACTCCTAGAAGCTAAACAATATGCTACTAAATCACCAATGGATTATTGAAGAAATCAAAGAAGAAATCAAAAGATATTTAGAGACAAATGACAAGGAAGAACCAACAACAAAACAAAAGTTTTGAGAGGAAAATTTATAGCATTAAATTTGATATCAGGAAATAAAAATTTCAAACAACCTAACCTTACACCTAAAACAACCAGAGGAGGAAGAAAAGGCAAAACACAAAATTAAGTACAAGGATACCATAAAATCAGAACTAAATGAAATAGAGAAAATAAAACAATAGAGGTCAATGAAACCAAAAGTTGGTTCTTTGAGAAGATCTACAAAATTGATAAACTTTTATCCAGACTCATCAAGAAAAAAGGGAGAGGGTTCAAATCAATAAAATAAGAAACTAAAAAGGATAAATTACAACTGACACCACAGAAATACAAAGGACCATAAGATACTACTATAAGCAAATATATGCCAATAAAATGATCAACTTATAAGTAAAGGACAGATTCTTACAAAGGTATAAACAAGACTGAACCAAGAAGAAATAGAAAATATGAATAGGCCAACAAAAATAATGAAATTGAAAATTAAGATCAAAAACTTGCAAAAAAGAAATCTAGGACCTGATGGCTACATAGGTGAATTCTATCAAACATTCAGAGAAAAGTTAACACCTATTCTTCTGAAACTCTTTCCAAAAAAATTTCAGAGGAAGGAACACTCCCAAGCTCATTGTATGAAGCCTCTGTTACCCTGATAGCAAAATCAGGCAAGGATACCACAAAAAAAGAAAATTACAGGCCAATATCACTTAGATGCAAAAATCTTCAACAAAATACAAGCAAACAGAATTTAAATATATATTAAAAAGTTCCTATACCATGATCAAGTGGGATTTATTCCAGAAATGTAAAGATTCTTCACTGTCTGCAAATCAGAAGATACACATCAACAAACTGTAAATAAAAACCATATGATCATCTCAATAGATGCCAAAAAAGCTTTTAACAAAATTCAACTCCAATATCTGATTTAAAAAAAAAATGTTGGCATAAAGGGAAGCTACTTCAACATAATAAAAGCCATATATGGCAAAACCACAGCTAACATCATTCTCAATGGTGAAAAACAAAGCATTTCTTCTTCAGAAAGACAAGGATGTCTGCTTTCACCACTAATATTCAACATAGTTTTGTAAGTCCTAGAAAGGCAAGCAGAGAAGAAATGAAATAAAAGGAATCCAAATTGTAAAAGAAGTGAAACTATTACTGTTTATAGATGACATGATACTATACATAGAAATTACTAAAGATGCTACCAAAAAAACTGGTTAGAGATTATCAATGAATTTGGTAAAGTTGCAGGATAAAAAAGTAATATACAGTTGTTGATTGCATTTCTATACACTAAGAATGAAGGATAAGAGAAATTAGGGAGACCATCCCATTTACCATTGCATCAAAAAGAATGAAATACCTAGGAATAAACCCAGCTAAAGAAACACAAGACCTGTTCTCTTAAAACTAATAATATGCTGATGAAAGAAATAAAAAATGGCACAAACAGATGAAAGACATACCATGTTTTTTAAAGAATCAATACTGTCAAGATGACTATACTACCAAAGGCAATCTATAGATTTAATGCAATCCCTGTCAAATAACCAAGGACTTTCTTCAAAGAATGAGAACAAAATATTTTATATTTGTATGGAAACACAGAAGACCCCGAATGGCCAAAGCAATATTGAAAAAAAAATTGAACCAGAGGAATCAATCTTCCAGACTTCAGACTACACTACAAAGCTACATTTATCAAAATAGTATGGTACTAGCACAAAAACAGAAATATAGATCAGTGGAACAGGATAGAAATCCCAGAAATAAACCCAATTACCTATGGTCAACTAATCTATGACAAAGGAGGCAAGAACAGACAGTGAAAGAAAGATAGCATCTTCAATAAGCAGTGCTAGGAAAAGTGGACAACTACCTGTTAAAGAAGGATATTAGAACTCTAACACCACACACAAAAATAAACTCAAAATGGAATAAGAACCTAAACATAAGGCTGGATACTATAAAACTCTTAGAGGAAAATGTAAGCAGTACAACTCTGATAAAAATCACAGCAATATCTTTTCAAGTCTATCTCCTAGAGTAATGAAAATAGAAACAGTAATAAACCAGTGGGACCTAATTAAACTCAGAAAATTTGCACAGCAAAGGAAACCATTAAAAAAAAAAACCAAAAAGACAATTCACAGAATGAGAGGAAATCTTTGCAAACAATTCAACCAAGGGCTTAATCTCCAAAATATATAAACACCTCATATAACTCATCAACAAAGAAACTACCTAATTGAAAAATGAGCAGTATACCTAAGAAGACATTTCTCCAAACAAGACATACAGTTGGCCAATAGGCACATAAAAAATGCTCAACATCACAAATTATTAAAGAAATGCAAATTGAAACTACAGTGAGGCCATTATTAACCAGTCAACAAATAACAAATGATGGAGAGGGTGTGGTGAAAAGGGAAGCTTCCTTCACTATTGGTAGGAATGTTAACTGGTACAACCACTATGGAAAAAAGTATACAGGTTCCTAAATATAGAACTACCACATGATCCAGCAATCCCACTCCTGGGAATGTATCAGACAAAACTTTCATTCCAAAAGATACATGCACTCCTGTGTTCATTATAGTACTATTCACAATAGCCAAGACAAGATGGTAAGATACATATATACAATGGGATACTACTCAGTTATAAAAGGAAAAAATAAGGCCATTTGCAGCAACATGGATGGAACTAGAGATTCTCATACTAAAGAAAGTCAGAAAGAGAAATACAAATACCATGTGATATCACTTACATGTGGAATCTATGGCACAAACAATCCTATTTACAAAACAGAAACAGATCACAGACATGGAGAGCAGACTTGTGGGTTGCCATAGGAGAGTGGGGAGCAAGTGGGATGGGTGGTGGAGTTTGAGGTTGGCAGATGCAAACTATTACATTTAGAATGGATAAGCAATGGGGTTCTACTGTACAGCACAGGGAGATATGTCCAATCTCTTAGCATAGAACATAATGGAAGATAGTGTGAGAAAATATATGTATATGTGTATGAATGGTTTACTATGCTATACAGCAGAAATCGACAATGCTGTACATCATCTATAGTCCAATTAAAAAGAACTTAAAACCACAAGAAGGTACCAACTCATACCAGTCAGAATACCCATCATTACAAATTCTAAAAATAACGGGAGTTTCCTCTGTGGTGCAGTGGCCTAAGGGGCCAGTGTTGTCTGTGCAGTGGCCCGGATGGCTTCTGAAGCATGGGTATGATCCCTAGCCTGTCACAGTGGATTAAGGATCTGTCATTGCTTCAACTGTGGCGTAGGTTACAGCTGTGGCTTGGATTCAATCCCTGGCCTGGAAACCTCCATATGTTACAAGCAATGCTGCAGGGAGGGTGGAGAAAAGAGAACATTCCTACATTGTTGGTGGGAATGTAAGTTAGTGAAGCCACTATGAAAAACAGTATAGAAGTTCCTCAGAAAACTAAAAATAGAATCATCATATGATCTAGCCATCCCACTCCTGGGCATATATCCAGACAAAACTATAATTCAAAAAGATACATGCACCCCTATGTTCACAGTAGCACTATTTACAATAGCCAAAACATGTAAATAACATAAATGTTCATCAGAAAATGAACTGATAAAAAAAGATGTGGTTAATATACACATTGGAATACTACTCAACCATAAGAAAGATCAAAATAATGACATTTTCAGCATCATGGATGCAATGAGAGATTATCATACTAAGTGAAGTTAGTTAGAAAGACAAATGTATGATATCGCTTTTATGCAGAATCCAAAATATGACATAAAGAAACCTATCTATGAAACAGAAAGATATTCGTGAACATAGAGAACAGACTTGTGTTTTCCAAGGGGGTGCCTGGGGAAGTGATGGAGTGGGAAATAGGGATGAGTAGATGTAAGCTATTTTTTAAAGCATGGACAAACAATAGCTAACAAACACACGAAAAAATGCTCATCACTGATGATTAGAGAAATGCAAATCAAAACTACCAAGAGATACCACCTCACACCAGTCAGAATGGCCATCATTAACAAGTCAACAAACAATAAATACTGGAGGGGGTGTGGAGAAAAGGGAACCCTCCTGCACTGTTGGTGGGAATGTAAGCTGGTACAACCACTATGGAAAACAGTATGGAGGTACCTTCGAAAACTATACATAGAACTACTATATGACCCAGCAATCCCACTCTTGGGCATACATCCAGACAAAAATCTCCTTGAAAAAGACACATGCACACGCATGTTCATTGCAGCACTATTCATAATAGCCAAGACATTGAAACAACCCAAATGTCCATCGACAGATGATTGAATTAGGAAGATGTGGTATATATACATGACGGAATACTATTCAGCCATAAAAAAGAATAAAATGTAATTTGTAGCAACATGGATGGAATTAGAGACTCTCATACTGAGTGAAGTAAGTCAGAAGGAGAAAGACAGATACCATATGATATCACTAATATCTGGAATCTAATATACTGCACAAATGAAACTTTATGCAGAAAAGAAAATCAAGGACTTGGAGAACAGAATTGTGGTTGCCAAGAGGGTGGGGGAGGGAGTGGGGTGGTAGGGGGGTCTGGAGTTAATAGTTGTAAACTCTTGCCTCTGGGCTGGAAAAGCAAGGAGATCCTACTCCATAGCACTGGGAACTATGTCTAACCACTTGTGATGAATCCATATACGTATGTGTAACCCTGTCACCATGCTGTGCAGCTGGGTATAATAGAAAAAAATAAAAAAGAAATAAAAAAGATAAAAAAGGAAGAGAAGGAAATCTTCAGATTCTTCACAATAAAATCTAACAGACACAAGAATGCCTAGAGAAAGCACATTCCACAAAGGAGAAAAATGATTAATAGTATTTCATCAAAATTAAAAATGTTAAGTGAATGAATTGAAGAGCTACGATTGGAAGAAATTTTGAAAATCACATAGTAAAGATTTATATCCTAAGTATATAAAGAAATCTCAAAAACTGAACAGCGAGTAAATAACAGCCCAATTTTAAAATAGGGAAAGAACTTGAACAGATACTTCACAAAAGAAGTTACACAGACAAGCATATAAAAAGATCTTCAACATCATGAATGATTAGGGAAATAAAAAGTAAAACTTCAACATCATGAACAATTAGGGAAATCAAGCTAAAACCAGGATGAAATTTCACTACAAAGGAGATATAATGAATGTATGAATAACTCAGTTTCTCTACATCCTTGTCAGCAACTGGTGTCACAATTTTTTTTATTTTAACCATTCCTTTAGGTACATAGTGATATCTCATTGCTATTGTAATTTGCATGTCCCTAGTGGATCATGATGTTGAACATAATTTCAAGTGCTTAATTGTCATCTGCATATCCTTTCATGTAAGATGTATGTTTGTATCTTTTACCCAGTTTCTAATTGGATTCTTTGTTTTCTAATGATGAGTTTTGAGAGTTCTCTTTATAGTTCAAATACAAATCCTTTGTTGAGTATGTGCTTTGAAAATATTTTTGCCCCAGTCTAGAGCTTGTATCTCATCCTCTTAATAAAGACTTTCACAGAAAATAAAAAAGAATGGATAAACAATAAGGTCTTACTGTATAACATCGGGAATTGTATTCAATATCCTATGATAAACTATAATGGAAAATAATGTTTTTCAAAAGAATATATATTTATGTATAGCTGAATTACAATGCTGTACACAGTGTAAAATTAAAACATTGTAAACCAACTATACTTCAATTAAAGTTAAATAAATAAAATTACTTCAAAAATAAAATTCCGAGGAATAATTTAAACAAGGCGGTGAAAGTCTTTTACACCAAAAATTTTAAGTCATTGAGGAACAAATTGAAGATGACACAAAACAAATGGATAGATATGTTATATTAACAGACTGGAAGACCTAATATTGTTAATTGTCCATACTACCTAAAGCAATATACAGATTCAATTCAATCCCTGTAAAAGACCATTGGCATTTTTAGAAACTAGAATAAAGAATTTTAAAATTTCTATAGAACCACAAGAGACCCTGTATAGCTAAAGTAATAGAAAAATAAAGCTGGATGTACCATCCTCTTTGATTTCAAACCATACTACATAGCTACAGTAAGCAAAGTGCCATGGTACTGGCAGAGAAACAGACACAAACAATGGAACAGAATAGAAAGCCCCCAAATAAATTTATACTTATATGGCCAGTTAATTTATAACAAAAGTGTCAAAATATACAATGAAGAAAAAAATCCCATTCAATAAATGGTGTTGGGAAAACTGAACATTGCATGCAAAAGAATCAAATTACCTATCTCCCACAGCATATACAAAATTAAAGTCAAAAGTGTGTTAGAGGCTTGAATGTAAGAACTGAAACCACAAAACTCCAACAAGAAAAATAGGCGATAAACTCTCACATTAGCCTTAAATTTTATTTGATTGCATCTCTGAGGCAAGAGAAACAAAAGCAAAGTACTGGCACTATACTAAATTAAGGACTTTTCACACAGTGGAGAAAAAAAAAAAAGCTGTCATCAAAACAAAAAGGCACCCTAAGTGGTGGTAGGTATTTGCAAATAATCTATGCGATAAGGGGTTAATATCCAAAATGTAAAAATAACTCAAACTTACCATAAAAACAACATGATTAAAAAGGGATAATACCACCCAAATTTTTCCAAATGAGACATAGATGAACTAATTATCAGGAAAATGCAAATCAAAACAATGAGATAATAACCATTCTGATAGGTATGAGGTGATAATCAAAAAGACCACAGGTAAGTTATGGTGAATATGTGGAGAAACAGCAACCCTCATGCACTGTTGTTTTGACTATAAATTGGTATGGTCACTATGTAAAACAGTATAGAGATTCCTCCAAAATTAAAAATAGGGCTTATGATCCAGCAATTTTGCTTCTTGGTGTTTATGGGAAGAAACAAAAACACTAATTCACAGATATATATGCACCCCCATTACACTGTTCATTACACCAGTAAGTACAATAGCCAAGATATGGAAGCAAGCTAAGTATCCATCTATAGACAAATGGATGAAGATGTAATATATATACAGAGGAGTAATACCAGTCTTTGAAAATACAGTATCTTGCCACTTGTGACTACAAGGATGGATCCAGAGGGTATTTTATGCTATGTGAAATAAGTCAGACTGAGAAGACAAATACAGTGTAATATCATAAGTAGAATTTAAAAAAACAAAACCAGGAGTTCCCTTCATGGCTCAGTGGTTAACAAATCCAACTAAGAACCATGAGGTTGCGGGTTTGATCCCTGGCCTTGCTCAGTGGGTTAAGGATCCAGCGTTGCTGTGAGCTGTGGTGTAGGTTGCAGACACGGCCCGGATCCGGCGTTGCTGTGGCTGTGGTGAAGGCCGGCAACTACAGCTCCTGTTAGACCCCTAGCCTGGGAACCTCCACATGCCACGGGTGCGGCTCTACAAAAAGGCAAAAAGACTAAATAAATAAATAAGCAAACCAAAAATAGAAAACATAAGTAAAAGATTTAGATGTGAAATATGTGGTTGCCAGAAGGGAGAGGAATGAGCAAAACAGATGAATGGTATTAAGAGGTACAAGCCTCCACTTACAAAAAAGCAACAGGGCCATCATATACAGCATAAGCGACATGTTTAATACATTTTAATAACTTTATATAGGGACAGAATTATCACAGTGATCATTTCAAAATACATATAAAGGTCACATCGCTATGTAGCACACCTAAAACAATATTAAATATCAACCATATTTTCATACAAAATCAAAATATACAAAAAATTGAATACTCATGATTTGTATAATTTTTTAAGGGCCCCACATGCGGCATATGCAGGTTCCCAGGCTAGGGGCTGAATTAGAGCTGTAGCCACTGGCCAATGCCACAGCAAGGTGGGATCCAAGCTGTGTCCACACCACAGCTCATGACAACACCCGATCCTTAACCTACTGAACAAGGCTAGGGGTCGAACTTTCATCCTCATGGATGCTAGTCAGATTCATTTCCGCTGAACCACGATGGGAACTCCCTATTTTGTGTAATTTTCTATATGTAATTCTTGAATGTTATTTTACTGAAATAATTGTTAAAATTACATTTATGCAATAAGTATAGAAAGGAGGACAGAGAGCAAGTGGCCATATCTTGAAAGCTGAAAGGAACAACAGGAGGAAAATGAGCCTGATGTTACATCAATGCATTAGGAAGGAAGGGAAATTGAGAAAACTTACTCATCTTCTGGGTCTAATCTCTGAGATCAAGCAGACAGTCGAGGCAGTGTCTGCAGGGTGTGTTAAGCTTGCATCTCATTCACACGCTTTTTGTGCAGAGGGAAAGCAGAAATAGTAAAACTCAATTCTCTTTCTACCCTTGAACTCCTATTTCACCCATTTGCCATACCCAAATTGAAGCTAGCTGGAAAAGGAACTGGAGTGATGCAGTTCATAAGAGACAGCCTTTCAGGTACAAGACAAGGGCAGATAATAGATCTTGATGGATGGATATAAAATAACCACAGGTCTGGAATTAGACAGCTAGTGAAATACTCTGTTGCTAAAACTCTTTGTGTACTTAATAACAGGCACAGTGGCATTTCTTGGTATGCTTACTTAGTTTGCTTGCTATAAGCTGCAGGACTGAACTGACTGAATACTTTTGAATTCCAAAAGGCTGATGCAAGTCAACAAAGATCTGGAATTAACAGAAAGTCCAAGACTTTCACATGGCTTGAGATCATTAAAAGGTGAACAGTTATGACCCTGTACCTTTTAGTTAAATTCAATTTGGCTTCTGTACCTGCTGTTTCATCATAGATTATCCCCTCTTTAGCTACCTCTGTTTCAAAGATGTCTTCCTAAATTAAGATGCTATTGCTGAACTGACAACAGCTGGAAATGTATATTTAAATACACTTCCAAGAGAAAAACTATGTTGCACCCATCCCATTGGGACTATTCTCTTGCTTTCCTGGAATGGCTGACTGAACTTAATGGTGTGATTTGTGTTGGTAAAACAGCTTTGTTGTTGTTGATGTATATTTTTTTTATATACAAAGTTAATTGTTTCATACAATTAGATCCATAACCTTGTGCAATTAACAATTTTCTAAACAACTGAGAATCAACCTATAACTTTTCACCTAAGTGGTGAGAATTCAGTGTGATTCTCACCCATTACGTGAAAGACAATCAAAATAACTTATAAGTGGTTCACTATCTTGGTTTCTATTTTAAATTTAATTTTTAAAGAAACTATTTTATTCATAATTGATATAAAGATACTTAAAAATTTTCTATTTATAATTCTATTCTCTCTTCTACATACAAATGTGTACTTGTTTATTCCATGGCTCTAGTCCTCTAAAATAAAATATAACTATATAAAAAGGTATAAAAATGAAGTTATAAAAATATACTTTAAATATTGATATTTTATAAAGGGTAGTGAAGGGTGATACAGATTTACCCAATATGTATTTATAAATTTTAAATATGCTACATGAACTATTAGGAATTTTAAGATCCATATTAAAAATCAGTAAATTTATCATAATTTTCATTGATTATAACTTTTTATCTCACTTCATCATTCATGAAGATATAATTTGTAGTTTAACATTTCTTTTCAAAATCAATGTGGAGTATAAAACTATCCAAAGATACAGCCTACAAGATTGAAAAATAGAAGTGTGTTCATACATACTTACTGGTATTTATGGAAAAAATATGAGATGATTATCTAAGTCCACCTT
Organism: Catagonus wagneri; assembly: GCA_004024745.2. Taxonomy (NCBI): domain Eukaryota; kingdom Metazoa; phylum Chordata; class Mammalia; order Artiodactyla; family Tayassuidae; genus Catagonus; species Catagonus wagneri. The sequence continues at coordinate 1,965,894 of PVHT020000078.1, read as the reverse complement.
TCAATAGTAAATTTATCAAACTTCTGGATAAGAAAATATTTGAAATCCTTCAATAAAAATAAGCAACCCAATGTTCTCAATGGTACTCTAGAAAATCAGGCACATGGCTCCATAGCTCTTCAATACAGTATTAACAACCTCTTTAGTTGCCCTAAATTTCACCTACTATCACATACAAGTCAGATCACCAGTAGCACAGCTACCTTCGGGCAGAATTCAGCTATAAGGTCCCTAACTTACTATGAGTTACTCATTCTTGGGGAGTCATATTATAGGCTTACTGCTTTCATGTTTATACTCCAAAGATTTTCTGTATAAGCTAGTTATGTTTACTTAAACAACATAATTTATAGACATGGCAGAAAACTTATTTTACAGGTTCTCTTAATATTGATCACAATGCTACTCCCAAAGGCATTAACACTTGAAAGGGCCTATGTAGATAATGTGATGGATAGACATGACCATTCTGAAAGACTTTGCTCCACGAGTTTGTAAAACTATTGATAACACAGATGATTAAATTCATGGTTGTATCTATATTGTCTAAGGCAGTGTATGGCATGTTGTTGGTTCTTAAATATGTTTTCCTAATGAGAGAATGAAACTATGTAATTTGGGGCACTGGAGTATGTGAAGGGATAATTGAAGTAAATTTAAAATAATTCAAATAGTACCTCCATTAGTAAAAACATCTTTAAAGGCAATTCTATTTTTTGTTAATACATTTTCACCTAAATACAAAGGAAATTAATGTGTTTCCATGCAGAAATTTATAGGTGAGAAAAATCAAGCTCTTACCCAAATCACAAATATACACAGTAATAACTACAAAACATTTATGGTGTAATAATTCTTGTCTATAATTAGCTAGAAGTTTTAAATGCGTCTGATTTAAGAAATCTATTAGTCTTTATGATTTATAATATATTGATAAGCTCAGATTGAAGAGAGGATAAAGTGCTGAACAGAACTATGACACCAATAGCTAAAGAAGTCTTTAATGCATCCAATTTCTAAATTCTCATGAAGTACTCCCTGTTCTCTCCCATATGAGATTACCTCAATGGAATGCTATACTGGTGAAATTAATCTTCTTCCTCTTTTGGAGTCTAGACACTACAGTTAAATACCTTGACATAGATAAATATTGTGATGCCATTAAAATTTCAACCATAAAATATATTCTATAGTAGGTACAACATGACCTACTTAGCTGTACTGAAGAATTTTAATTCTTCATCATATTAACTTTTTAGTACTCAAATTATATGTCATAGGTTAAAACAATTGAAAATTTGAGCAGGATAAATAATTTTTAATGTACATTTTCCTCTACTTTGTAAAGGATTATCTCCTTTTCAGACTATCAAAAATAAATGGGTATGTTACACTATTTTTAAAGAATATACCTCTTTAGCTTCTGATTTGTTATGCAGCATAAAATCTGTTGCATAACTGCTAAAAGGCAATTTTAACACAATCCAATTAAATATGAGCCTCTGAAATAAGTACACATTTTTCCAAAGTAATCATCCCAATGGTCAACAGATACATAAAAATATGCTCACTATCACTAATCATCAGGGAATGCAAATTAAAACCACAATGAGATACCACCTCATAGCTGTAAGAACAGCTGCCATCAAGAAGACAAATGATAAGGGTTGGCAAGTTTGGGGGGAAAAGGAAAGCCTTGTTCACCATTGTTGGAAATGTAAATTGATTAAGTCAATCTGCAAAATGGTAGGGGTTCCTCAAAAAAATTAAAATAGAACTTTCATATAATCTAGAAATTCTATTCATGGATACAGGATATCGAAGAGATATATGCACTCCTATGCTTATTGCAGGATGATTCACAATAGCCAAGATACAGAAACAACCTACATGTCAGTCAATGGATTAATTAATAAAGAAGGTTAGGGAGAGGGAAAGACATTGAGAAAGATGAAAACTGCGATTTGTGATTGCAACATGAGGAGACTGCATTAGGATGGCTGAATAGAAGGACTGGAGCTCAACTTCTCTTCCAAAAAACAACAAAATTACAACCAAATGCTGAGCAACCTTCAACCAAATGGACTGTAAACTTCCAAAAAAAGATATTCTACTCCATAAGACAAAGAGGAGAACACATCAAGAGGTAGGAGGTGTGATTACATGATAGAAGCAACCCAGACCTCCCAGATAGGAAGCCCCACAAACTAGAAAGTAACTGTATCACAGAGACTCAGCTACAGGACTGAGAGTTCTGAGCCCCACATCAAATCCTCAAGCATGGGGATGTGGCACAGGGAGAAAGAGCCCCCGGAGCATCTGGCATTGAAGGCCAGCAGGGCTTGTGTACAGGAGCTCCACAGGACTAGGGGAAACAGTGCCATTCTTGAAAGGCACACACAGACTTTCACATGCACTGGGTCCCAGGGCAAAGCAAAGTCTCCATAGGAATTTGGGTGGAACCTGGCTGCAATTCTTGGAGGATCTCCTGGGAAAACAGGGTTGACTGTGGCTTGTTGCAGGGGAAGGGCATTAGAGGTGAAGCTCTGGGGAATATTCATCAGCCTGCATTTCTCTGGAGGGGGCCATTTTGGGGAACATCTGGTCCCTCCCATCAGCACTGATAAGGCCCAGTCCAAACAATAATCCATGTGGGATCACAGCTTCACCCATCAGTAAACAACTCAGGCACACAGCCAGCCTCTAATCTCATCCAGAGACAAAGCCCTACCCATCAGAGGGATAGGAGTCAATTCCATCTACCAGTGGGCAGGCATCAGTCCCTCCCATCAGGAAGCCTACAGCAAGCCCCCCACATACCAACTTTAGCCACAGGGGAGGCAAACACCAGGACTAAGAGAGGCTACAAGTGTATTGTCTGCAAAAAGTTAACCACACCAAAAACCTAGAAAAATGAAAAGACAGTAAACTATAACTCAGACAAGGTAGAAAGAGAAAATCCCAGAAAAACAGCTCAGTGATGAGGAGATTATCAGCTTCCCAGAAAGAGGCTTTAGACTGTTGATGCTGAAGATGATGCAAGGCATTGGAAATAAACTGGAGGCAAAGATTGATAATTTACAGGAAACAATGAGCAAAGAAATACAAGCTGTAAAAACTAAACAAGAAGAGATGCAAAATCCAATAACAAATAAAAATTTCATTAGAAACAACCAATAATAGAATACATGAGGCAGAAGAACAAATCAGTGAGGAGGAGGACAGATTAGTGGAAATCACTAATGCAGAAGAGAAAAGAGATAAAATATTGAAAGGAAATGAGCAGAGTCTCAGAGAACTCTGGGATAATGTTAAATGCACCAACATCCGTATTATAGGGGTGCCAGAGGGAGGAGAGAGAGAGAGAAGGGGACAGAAAAAATATTCAAAGAGATAATAGCTGAAAAATTCCCCCCAAGGAAGAGGAACCACTCACTCACATCCAGGAAGAACAATGAGTACCATATAAAATAAACCAAGGAGGAATACCCCGAGACACATATTAATCAAAATGACCAAAATTAGAGACAATGAGAAAATATTGAAAGCAGCTAGGGAAAAGAAACAAATGACATACAAGGGAACCCCAATAAGGTTATCAGCAGATTTTTCATCTGAAACTTGGCAGGCCAGAAGGGAGTGGCATGATATACTTAATGTGATGAAAGGGAAAAACTTCCAACCAAGATTACATTACCCACCAAGGCTCTCAGATTTGAAGAAGAGATCAAAACCTTTACAGATAAGCAAAAGCTAAGGGATTTCTGAAACACTAAACCAGCTTTACAACAAGTACCAAAGGAACTAATGCAGGCAGAAAAGAAAAGGCCACAACCAGAAACAAAAACACCACAAATGACAAAGCTCACAAAGTCATATATACGTTAAGGATACTAAATCATCCATGCACAATTATGCCACCTATAACAGAAATCGTGAGAAAAGAACAAAAATGCAGGTAACTGGAGATGCACTTGCAATTAAGAAATCAAGAACTTAAAACAATCTCATTTATATATAAACACCTATACCAAAACTTCAGGGTTCAACTGCAAACCAAAAATCTAGACTTGATATACAAATAAGAAAAATCAACTTAAATAAAACATTAAAGACAGTTATCTTGTGAGAGGAGACAATAAGAGAATAAGGGAAGAAAGAAAGAGCAACAAAACCCCCAAACAGTTAATACAATGGCAATAAGAACATACATATCAATAATTACCTTAAATGTTAATGGACGGAATGCCCCAACCCAAAGACATTGACTTGCTGAATGGATAAAAAAACAAGACCTATACATATGCTGTGTTCAAGAGACCCACTTCACTTCTAGGGACACATACAAATCGAAAGTGAGAGGATGGAAGAAAATATTCCACGCAAATGGGAATCAAAAGAAAGCCGGAGTAGCAATATTCCTATCTGACAAAATAAACTTTAAAATGAACATTTTAAGAGTCAAGGAAGGGCCCTACATAATGATCAAAGGATCAATCCAAGAAGAAGATATAACAATTTGAAGTATCTACACGTCTAACCTAGGATCACCACAATATATAAGGCAACTGCTAACAACCTAAAAAGGAGAAATCAACAATAACACCACCATAGTGGGGGGCTTTAACACCCCACTTACAGCAATGTATATATCATCCAGACAGAAAATCAATAAGGAAACACAGGCCCTGAATGAAGCGTTAGATCGGATGGACTTAATAAATATTTATAGGACAAAAGCAACAGCATGCACATTCTTCTCAAGTGCGCATGGAACATTCTCTAAGATTGATCACATCCTGGGCTACAAATCAAGCCTTGATAACTTTAAGAGAATTGAAATCCTATCAAGCATCTTCTCTGACAAAAATGCTATACGACTAGATATCAACCGCAAGAAATAAAATGGCAAAAAATACAAACACATGGAGACTAAACAACATGCTACTAAACAACCAATGGATCACTGAAGAAACCAAAGCGGAAACTGAAAAATACCTAGAAGAAAATGACAACAAAGATAAGACACTCCAAAACCTCTGGGATGCAGCAAGAGCAGTTCTAAGAGGAAAGTTTATAGCAATACAAGCCTACCTCAGGAAACAAGAAAAAGCTCACATAAACAACCTAACTTTACATCTAAAGCAGCCAGAGAGGGAAGAACAGACAAGACCTTAAGTTAGTAGGAGAAAAGAAATCATCATCAGAGCAGAAATCAATGAAATAGAAACGAAGAAAACGATAGAAAAGATCAATGAAACCAAAAGCTGGTTCTTTGAAAAGATCAACCAAATTGATAAACCATTAGCCAGACCTATCAAGAAAAAGAGAGAACACATCAATAAAATTAGAAATGGAAAAGGAGAAGTAACAACAGACATCACAGAAATACAAAGCTTCATAAGAGACTACTATATGCAACCATACGGCAATAAAATGGAAGACTTGAAGAAATGGAGAAATTCTTGGAAAAGTACAATCTTCCAAGACTAAACCAAGATGAAATAGAAAATATGAACAGACCAATCACAAGTTCTGAAATTGAAACTGTGATTAAAAAACCTCAGCAAACATAAGTCCAGGACCAGGTGGCTTCACAGGTGAACTCTATTGAACATTTAGAGAAGAGCTAACACCTATCCTTCTGAAACTCTTCCAAAAAATTGCAGAGGAAGGGACACTCCCAAACACATTCTAGGAGGCAACCATCACCCAGATACCAAAACCAGACAGAGATACCACAAAAAAAAAAGAAAGAAAAAGAAAATTACAGGCCAATCTCACTGTTGAACATAGATGCAAAGCCAACCGAATCCAACGATACAGTAAAAGGATTGTACATCACGATCAAGTGGAATTTAACCCAAGGATCAAAGGATTCTTCAATATCTGCAAATCAATCAGTGTGATACACCACGTTAACAAACTGAAAAACAAAAACCCTATGATCCTTTCCACAGATGCAGGAAAAAGCCTTTGACAAAATCTAACACCCATTTCTGATAAAAACTCTTTAGAAAGTGGGCACAGGGGGATCCTACCTCAACATAATAACGGTCATCTATGACAAACCCAGAGTTCACATCATTCTCAATGGCAAAAAGCTTAAAGAATTCCGCTGAGATCAGGAACAAGACAGGGATGTCCACTCTCACCACTACTATTCAATTCAACATAGTTTGGAAGTCCTAGCCACAGCAATCAGAGAAGCAAAAGAAATAAAAGGAATCCAAATTGGAAAGGAAGAAGTAAAACTATCACTCTTTGCAGATGACATGATACTATACCTAGAGAATCCTGAAGACTCTACCAGAAAACTGTTAGAGCTCAAAGAATTTGGCAGTCACAGGATACAAAATTAATACACAGAAATCAACTGCATTTCTACACACTAACAATGAAAGATCAGAAAGAGAAATTAGTGAAGCAATCCCGTTTACCATCGCATCAAAAAGAATCATATACTCAGGAATAAAACTACCTAAACAGACAAAAGACCTGTACTCTGAAAACTAGAAGACACTGGTGAAAGAAATCAAGGATGACGTGAACAGGTGGAAAGACATACCATGCGCTGGGTTGGAAGAGTCAATATTATCAAAATGACTATACTGCCCAAGGCAATCTACAGATTCAATGCAATCCCTAGCAAATTACCAAGGACATTTTCCACAGAACTAGAACAAAATATTTCAAGTTTGTTTGGAAGCACAAAAAACCCAGATTAGCCAAAGACATCCTGAAAAAGAAAAGAGGAGCTGGAGGAATCAGGCTCCCTGACTTCAGACTTGACTACAAAGCTACAGTCATCAAAACCATATGGTACTGGCACAGAGACAGAAATGTAGATCAGTGGAACAGGATAGAAAGCCCAGAATTAAACCCATGCATCTATAGTCAACTAATCTATGACAAAGGAGGCAAGAATATACATTGGAGAAAAGACAGCCTCTTCAGTAAGTGGTGCTGGGAAAACTGGACAGCCACATGTACAGAAATGAAACTAGAACACTTCCTAATGCCATGCACAAAAATAAACTCAAAATGGACTAAAGATCTAGATATAAGGCCAGATACTATAAAACTCTTAGAGGAAAACATAGGCCAAACACTCTCTGGCATAAATAACAACAAAAACTTCTCAGATCCACCTGTCAAGAGTAAGGACAATAAAGAAAAATAAACAAATGAAACTTAAACTTCAACGTTTTCTTCACAACAAAGGAAACCCTAAACAAAATAAGAAGACAACACACAGAATGGGAGAAAATATTTGCCAATGAATCGATTGACAAGGGACAAATCTCCAAAGTTTGCAAACACCTCCTACAGCTGAATATAGAAAAAAAAAAAACCATCAAAAAATGGGAAGAGGTTAATAGCTGTAGACTGTTGCTTCTGGGCTGGAAAAACAAGGAGATCCTACTGTATAGCACTGGGAACTATGTCTAACCACTTGTGATGTGTAACCCTGTCACCATGCTGTACAGCTGGGTATAATGTAAAAAATAACAAAAAAGAAAAAGAAAAGGAAGGAAAATTAGGACACAGATAGGTAAATAGAAAGGACCATGAGAAGACACAGGGAGATGACATCACCCACAAGCCAAACAGAAAGACCTCAGAAGAATCCAAACTCGTCTACACCTTGACTCCAGCCCCCAAATCTGTAAGCAAATAAATTTCTGTTGTTTAGGCCACTCAAAAAAAATGGGCAGAAGATCTAAACAGGCAATTCTCCAAAGAAGACATACAGATGGCAAAAAAGCACATGAACAGATATTCAACATCACTCGTTATTAGAGAAATGCAAATCAAAACCACTATGAGGTACCACCTTATACCAGCCAGATGGCCATCAAAGAGTCCACAAAAAATAAGTGCTGGAGAGGGTCTGAAGAAAAAGGATCCCTATTACACTGTTGATGGGAATGCAAATTGGTACAACCACTGTGGAAAACAGAATGGAGATTCCTCCAGAAAACTAATGAATTACCATTTGATCCAACAATCCCACTCCTGGGCATCTGTCCAGAGGAAACCATGACTGGAAAGGACACACGTACTCCAGTGTTCATGCAGCACTCTATACAATAGCCAAGTCATGGAAACAACCTAAATGCCCATCAGCAGAGGAGTGGATAGGGAAGATGTGGTACATACACACAATGGAGCATTACTCAGCCATTAAAAGGAATGAAGTAACCACATTTATAGCAACATGGATGGACCTATAAATTATCACGTGAAGTGAAACCAGTCAGACAATTAGACAGCAACATCCAATGCTACTGCTTACATGTGGAAACTAAAAATACAAAAGGAACTTCTTTGCAGAACAGATAAAGACTCAGACTTTGGAAAGCTATGGTTTTCAAATAAGACAATCTGGGGGGAGGGAGATGCACTGAGGTTTTGGAATGGAAAAGCTATCAAATTGAGTTGTGATGAGTTTTGTACACTGATAAGTTTCATAAAAATCATTAAGCAATAAAAACAAAGAGATTCAGGCTGAAAAGAAATCATTCAGTTTACAACCCAATTTTTTGAAGAATTAATAACAACTATCCTGACCATGATAAAGATAATAAAGGAAATGTATATATGTGTGTAATTGGGTCACTGTTGTACAGCAGAAATTGGCACGACATTGTAAATCAACTATACTTTAATAAAAAATAAGTCTAAAAAATTACATATTTTGAAAACAATAGGAAAGTTCAATGGAACAGAAAGCTGTAGTTTTGAAAAGCTAAGCAAGTCTGATACTTTTAGCAAGAATCATCAAAAGTAAAGGGAGAGACCTCAAATCAATTAAGTCAGAAATGGAAAAGGAGAAATTACAGCTGACTTCACAGAAACACAAAGGATCGTTAAGAGACTAGTATGAGCAAATTTTTTTTTCAATGACATGGACAGCCTAGAAGAAATGGCGAAATTCTTAGAAAAGTGCAACATCCCAAGTCTGATCCAAGAAAACTAGAAAATGTGAACGCGCTAATTATAAGACCTGAAATTAAATCTGTGATTAAAAAACTCCCAACAAAATCCAAGATAATATGGTTTCACAATTGAATTCTACCAAACATTTAGAAAAATGTTAACATCTATTCTTCTGATGCTAGTCTAAATATTGTAGAGGAAGAAAAACTTCCAGATTAATTCTATCAGGGCACAGTTACCCTGACAACAAAGACATCACCAAAAAAAAAAAAATTAAACTACAGGCCCATATTACTGACAACCAGAAGCAAACCCCTCAACAAAACCAAATCCAATATGTTAAAAATATTATACAAGATCAATTTGGATTTATCTCAGGGATGTAAGGCTGTTTAAAATCTGCAAATTAATCAGTGTGATAAACTAAAGTAAGAACTGGAAATAAAAACTCTATGATCTCCCATCCAAGTACTAACCAGGCCAGACCCTGCTTAGCTTCCTATATCAGGCATGTTCAGGGTGGTATGGTCATAGATGTTAAAGGATCAGGAGAAGTCATTTAAAGCAGTCAACAATGAAACAGAACTCTGCAGTCTGACAGAAATGGAGTTCAGAAGGGAGGTAGTGAAAATACTTGAGGAATTAAGCCTGATTATGAAGGAACTAAGAGAAGACACAAACAGCAATGTAGAGTCCCTTAGAAAGTAAATAGAAAATATAAGGAGAAGCCAAGAAAAGCTAGAACACTCATTTGCATAGATGCAAACTGAGCTAAAGGCAATAAAGAGCAGTTTGAATAATGCAGAGGAACGAATTAGTGACATGGAAGATAGAATAATGGAAATCACCCAATCAGGACAGCAGACAGAAAGCCAAATGAAAAAACATGAAAGCAATGTAAGAGATCTATGGGACAATATAAAGCAGCCCAATCTGTGCATAATAGTAATTTCAGAAGAAGAAAAAGGGGGTTGAAAATATATTTGAATATATTATGTCTGAAAACTTTTCAAACCTAAAGGAATCTGACATCAAGATACAGGAAGCACAGAGGGCCCCAAACAAGTTGAACCCAAACAGACCCACACCAAGGCATATTATATTAAATATGGTAAAATTAAAGACAAAGAGAGGATCCTAAAGGCAGCAAGAGAAAAGCAAAGTGTTAATTATAAGGGATACCCCCATAAGGCTATCAGCTGATTTCTCTATAGAAACACTGCAGGCCAGAAGGGAGTGGCAAGATATATTCAAAGTGCTGAAAGGAAAAAAATTGCAACCTTGAATACTCTACCCAGCAAGAATATCATTTAAAATAGAAGGGGAAATAAAGAATTTCTCCAACAAACAAAAGCTAAAAAGAGTACAGCAATACTAAATCCTTTCTAAAAGAAATAAAGGGGCTCATATAAAAAAAGTGAAAAGAAATAGAATGAAGGAAACCACAAATGGAAAGCACAATCATTCAAATAAATCAGCATACAGATCTAAACATGAAGATGCTAAAAAAAAAAATTAAAGACAACAAAATCATTCATTATGGGGAGGGAAAATAAGAAAATATAGACTCTTTTTAACTTTAGAAAAAATTTTAATGATTTGTTTGAGCCTATATGGCTATCAGGCTACAGCAAGCAGATATAAGATGGTTTTAACATACTTAAAAAACAGGGCAACCACAAATCAAGACAAAACATCATGTCCACATATACTGAAAAGGAAAGCACTCAAGCATAAAATAAATGGAAACCAACCAACTAAAAAAAGGAAGGAAAAGAGAAACATAGAATCAACTGGAAAACAAGGTCTAAAATGGCAATAAATACATATCAATAATCACCTTAAATGTCAATGGACTGAATGCTCCAGTCAAAAAACACAGAGTGGCAGACTGGATAAGAAAGCAAAAACCTACAATCGGCTGCTTACAAGAGATTCACCTTAGGGCAAAGGACACATATAGATTCAAAGTGATGGGATGGGAAAAGATATTTCATGCCAACGGGCAAAACAGGAAAGCAGGAGTGGCAATACTCATATCAGACAAAATAGACTTTAAGATGAAGGCCATAAAGAAAGACTATTTAATAGGTAAAGGATCCATTCAAGAAAAAGATATTACAATTGTCAATATATATGCCCCTAATATAGGAGCACCCAAGTACCCACAACAAGAACTATCAGACATAAAAGGCGAACTAGATGGCAATATAGTAATAGCAAGAGACTTTAACGCTCCACTCACATCAATGGACAGATCCTATAGGCAGAAAATCAGTAAGGTCTAACTTTTCTATTGTGTCTTTTAGGATCTCTGTTGCCTAGCTGACATTTTCAGGACATTACCTCCCCCAAAAGTCAGAATATACATTCTCAAGTGCACATGGAACATCATCAAGGATAGATCACATACTGAGTAACAAAGTTAACCTCAACAAATTTAAAGGTACAGAAATTATCTCAAGAATCTTCTCTGACCACAAAGGCATGAAAGTAGAAATCAACCACAGGAAAGAAAATAAGAAAAAAAACACGACATTTAGACTAAACAGCATGCTACTAAAAATGAATGGGTCAATGAGGAAATCAAGAAGGAAATTAAAAAATACCTGGAGACAAATAATAATGAAGACACAACCACTCCAAATCTATGGGATGCTGCAAAAGCAGTGCTCAGAGGGAAATTCATAGCAACACAGGCCTTCCTCAAAACAGAAGAAAAATCTCAAATAGACAATTTAACCCAGCACCTAAACGAATTAGAAAAACAACAGCAACAACAAAAAAATCCTAAAGTCAGCAGAAGGAAGGAAATAATAAAGATCAGAGAGGAAATCAATAAAATAGATTAAAAAAAAACAGTAGAAAAAGAAAATCAATGAAACCAAGAGCTGGTTCTTTGAAAAGGTAAATGAAATTGACAAACCTCTGGCTAGACTCACCAAGCAGAGGAGAGAAAAAACCCTAATAAAATAAATGAAAAAGGAGAAGTCATAATAGATATTACAGAAATACAAAAAACCATGAGAGAATACTATGAACTCTATGCCAACAAATTTGACAACCTAGAAGAAATGGACAACTTTTTAGAGACTTACACACTGCCAAAACTGAATCAAGAAGAAATAGATCAACCGAACAGACCAATCACTAGAAATGAAATTGAGTATGTCATAAAAACACTCCCTACAAAGTCCAGGACCAAATGGCCTCACAGGTGAATTCTAACAAACATACAAAGAGGAACTCATACTCATCCTCCTTAAACTTTTCAAAAACGTTATAGAAGGAGGAACACTCCCAAAGTCATTCTATGATGCCAACATCACCTTAATTCCAAAAACCAAAGACACCATGAAAAAAGAAAACTATAGGCCAGTATCTTTGATGAATATAGATGCAAAAATTCTCAACAAAATTTTAGCCAACTGAATCCAACAACACGTTAAAGATCATACACCATGACCAGGTGGGATTCATCCCAGGTGCACAAGGATGGTTCAACCTATGTAAATCAATGTCATACACCACATTAACAAAAGAAAAGTCAAAAACCACATGATCACCTCAATAGATGCAGAAAAAACATTTGAGAAAGTCCAACATCCACTTGTGATCAAAACCTTTACCAAAGTGGGGATACAGGGAACATTCCTTAACATAATAAAAGCCATTTATGACAAATCCAAAGCAAATATAATACTCAATGGAGAAAAGCTGAAATCCATCCCACTGAAATCTGGAACAAGACAAGGATGCCCACTCTCACCATTGTTATTCAACATATTATTGGAAATCCTAGCTATAGCAATCAGACAAAAGAAATAAAAGGCATACAAATAGGAAGAGAAGAGGTAAAACTGTCACTATATGCAGATGACATGATACTATATATATATAAAACCCCAAGACTCAACACCAAAATTTCTTGAACTGATCAACAAATTCAGCAAAGTAGCAGAATATAAGGTTAACCTTCAGAAATCAATCACATTTCTGTGTAATAATGAAATGCTAGAAAAAGGATACCAGAATACTATACCTTTTAAAATAGCACCCCCAAAAATCCAGTATCTGGGAATAAACCTGACCAAGGAGGTGAAAGACTTATATTCTGAGAACTACAAAACAATCAAGAAAATCAAAGAAGATACAAAGAAATTGAAAGATATTCCATGCTCATGGGCTGGAAAAATTAATATTGTAAAAATGATCATACTACCCAAAGCAATCTACAGATTCAATGCAATCCCTATCATATTACCCATGACATTCTTGACAGAACTACAACAAACAATCCAAAAATTTATATGAAACCACAAAAGACCCAGAATTGCCAATGCAATTCTGAGGAACAAAAACCAAGCAGGAGGCGTAACTCTCCCAGACTTCAGGCAATATCACAGGGCCACAGTAATCAAGACAGTGTGGTACTGGTACCAAACAGAAATACAGACCAATGGAACAGAATAGAGAACACAGAAATGAACCCAGACACCTACGGTCAATTACTCTTCAATGAAGGAGGCAAAACATAAAATGGGGAAAAGGCAGTCTTTTCAGTAAGTATTGCGGGAAACCTGGACAGCTGCATGCAAATCAGTGAAACTGGAACACACTCTCACGTCATGCACAAAAATAAACACAAAATGGCTTAAAGACTTAAATATAAGACAAGACACCATTAAACTCCTGGAAGAAAACATTGGCAAAACATTCTTGGACATCAATCTTACAAATGTTTTCTCAGGTCAGTCTTCCAAAGTAACAGAAATAAAAGCAAAGATAAACCAATGGGACCTAATCAAGCTGACAAGCTTTTGCACAGCAAAGGAAACTAAAAAGAAAACTAAAAGACAGCTTACAGAATGGGAGAAAATAGTGTCAAATCATACAACTGACAAGGGCTTTATCTCTAAAATATACAAACAACTTATACAACTCAACAGCAACAAAAAACAATAATCCAACTGAAAAATGGGCGAAGGGCCTGAATAGACATTTCTCCAAAGAAGATATGCAGAGGGCCAACAAGCACATGAAAAAAATACTCAACATCACTGATGATTAGAGAAATGCAAATCAAAACTAACATGAGATACCACCTCACACCAGTCAGAATGGCCATCATTAGCAAGTCCACAAACAACAAATGCTGGAGCGGGGTGTGGAGAAAAGGGAACCCTCCTGCACTGTTGGTGGGAATGTAAGCTGGTACAACCGCTGTGGAAAACAGTATGGAGGTACTTTAGAAAACTATACATAGAACTACCATATGACCCAGCAGTCCCACTCTTGGGCATATATCCAGACAAAAATCTTGAAAAAGACACATGAACACGCATGTTCATTGCAGCACTATTCACAATAGCCAAGACATGGAAACAACCCAAATGTTTTTCGACAGATGATTAGGTTAGGAAGATGTGGTATATATACACAATGGAATACTACTCAGCCATAAAAAAGAATAAAATAATGCCATTTGCAGCAACATGGATCGAGTGAAGTAAGTCAGAAAGAGAAAGACAAATACCATATGATATCACTAATATCTGGAATCTAATAGACTGTACAAATGAAACTTTCTACAGAAAAGAGGGTCACGGACTTGGAGAACAGACTTGTAGTTGCCAAGGGGGTTGGGGGGGGAGAGGGGTCTGGGAGTAATAGTTGTAGACTACTGCTTTTGGGATGGAAAAGCAAGGAGCTCTGGCTGTATAGCACAGAGAACTATGTCTAATCACTTGTGACGAATCTATCTTTGTATGTGTAACCAGGTTACTACACTGTACAGTTGAAAAATTAACAGAAAACTGTAAACCATATATAATGGAAAAATAAAATATAGATTTCAAAAAAACCTCTATGATAATCTCAATAGAAGCATAAAAAGCTTTTGATAAAATTAAAATCCATTTATGATAAAAACTCTCCAGAAAGTGGGCAGAGAGGAAAACTACTTCAACATAATAAAAGCTGTATATAACAAACACATATCTAATGCCATTCTTAATGATAACAATCTGAAAGCATTTCCTCTAAGTTCAAGAATAAGACAGGGAAATCCACTATCACCATTTTTATTCAACATAGTTTTGGAAGTCCTACCCACAGCAATCAGGGAAAAAAAATAAAAGGAATCCAAACTGGTAAAAAAAGAAGTAAAACTCACTGTTCACAAATGATTTCATCCTATATTTAGAAAATCCTAAAGATCCTACCAGAAAATTACTAGAGCTTACCTATGAATTCAGTAAAGTCTCAGGATAAAAATTAATGCAGAAATCTGTAGCTCTTCTATGCACTAATCAGAAAGAAATTCAGGAAACAATCTCATTTACAATCACATCAAAATGAACACAATAACTAGGAATAAATCATCAAAATGAACACAATACCTAGGAATAAGCCTACCTAAGGAAGAAAAAAACTTGCACTCTGAAAACCCTAAGACACTGATTAATCAAAAACGACAAAGAGTTGGAAAGAAACACAGTTCCTGGATTGGAAAAATCAATTTTGTTAAAATTACCATACTGCTAAGGAATTATACAGATTTAATTCAATCCCTATCAAATTAACAAAGGCATCTTTCACTAACAAAAATTTTTAAAATGTGTATGGAAACACGAAAAATAGGAAATCAGGCTCCTTAACTTCTGACTATAATATGAAGCTACAGTATCAAAACGGTATGGTTTTGGAACATAAACAGATACAGATCAATTGAACAGGATGGAATCCCAGAGATATACCCAAGTACCCCATGGTCAACTAATTTACAAGAAAGGAAGCAAGGATATACAATGGAGAAAGGATTTTCCTTCAATAAGCAGTGCTAGGAAAACTAGACAGCTGAATGTAAAAGAACGAAAATAGAACATTCTAACCCCATACACAAAAATAAATCCAAAATAGATTAAAGACCCAAATATAAGGCCTGATACTATAAAACTCTTAGAATAAAATATAGGCAGAACAAGAACATTCTTTGATATATCACAACTCCACTATCTTTTTGGATCCATCTCCTAGAGTAATGACAACAGAAACAAAAACTAATGGTACTTAAATAAATTTGAAAGCTTTGCACAGCAAAGGAAACAAAATGAAAAGACAATCCACAGAATGATAGAAAATATTTGCAAATGACGCAATTAACAGTGGATTAATCTGCAATATATATAAAGAGCTCATACAGCTCAATACAAAATAAAATCCAAAAAATGAGATCTATATATAAATTTCTCTAAAGAAGATATATAGATAGCCAAAAGGCACATGAAAAGATGCTCCACACTGCTAATTAGAGAAATGAAAATCAAAACTACAATGAGGTATCACCTCACATCAGTCAGAACGGAAATCATGAAAAAGTCTAAAAATAATAAACGCTGGAGAGGTTGTGGAGAAAAGGGAATCTTCCTACACTGGTGGGATGTAAATCGGTACAACCACTGTGGAGAACATTATGTAGGTTCCTTAACAAGCTCAAAATAGAAACATCACACAATAGAAACATTATGTAGGTTCCTTAACAAGCTCAAAATAGAAACATCACACAATCCATTCCTGGGCACATATCCAGAGAAAACTCCGATTTGAAAAGATACATGCACCCCAATGTTCATTGAATTACTATTTACAATAGCCAAGACATGGAAACAACCTAAATGTATATAGACAGAGAAATGGATAAAGATGATGTGGTACATACAGACAATAGAATATTACTCAAGCCACAAAAAAAGAATGAAATAATGTTATATGCACAACGTGGATGGGCCTAGAGATTACTCTAGTCAGGGAAAAACATATGATATCATTTATATATAGAAACAAAAAATCAATTTATATACAAAACAGAAATTGACACATAGACTTAAAAACAAATCTATGGTTATTGAATAGGAAGGGGAGTGGAGGGAGAAATAAATTAGGAGTTGGGGATTAATACATACATACTACCATATATAAAATAGATAAACCAGGTCCCACTGTATTGCACAGGGAACAATATTCCATATTTTCTAATAACCTGTAACGGAAAAAAACAGAAGAAATACGCATGTATAACTGAATCACTTTGCTGTACACCTGAAAAAACATTGTAAATGAACTATTATTCAATAAAAATAAAATTGCATCAAAAAGAGTAAAATACCTAGGAATAAAGCTAACCAAGAAGCTGAAAAACCTGTACTCTGAAAACTGTGATACTGATGAAAGAAACTGAAGGGTTACAAATGGAAACATGCCCTGAGCATTAATAGGAAGAATAATTATAAATGTCTACACTACCCAAGACAACCTACAGATTCAATGCAATCCCTATCAAATTAATAATGGCATTTTACAATGAACTAGAACAAAGAATTTAACAAATATGGAAACACAAAAGACCCTGAATATCTGAAATAATTTTGAGAAAGAATAAAACAGGAGCATTCCTCTCTGATTTCAAAGTATAATACAATGCTACAGTAATAATAGCAGTATGATATTGGCACAAACACAGACATATTGGTCAGTGAAACAGAATGGAGAGCCCAAAAATAGACCCCCACACTTTTATGGTCAATTAATCTATGAAAAGTTAGCAATAATAAAGAGGAAAAGAAAGTCTCTTCAATAATTGGTTTTGGTAAAACAGAAGAGCTACACGTGACAACAAGACCATTTTATCACACCAAAAAAAACTAAACTCAATTTATTAAATGTTTAAGTCCAGAAACCATGAAACACCTGAAAAAATAAAGCAAAGGCAGTATACTCTTTGACATTGGTCTTAGCAATGTTTTTTGGTCTCTCTCCTCAGGCAATGCCAACAAAAACAGAAATAAATATATGGGACCACATCAAACTTTTTGCACAGCAAAGGGAATTATAAACAAAATTGAAAGGCAACCTACTGAATGGTTGAAAATATTTGCAAATGATATATTTCATAATGGGTTTTTATCTAAAATATATAAAGAACTCATACGTTTCACTACTAATCAAAGAATCTTGTTTTAAATTGGCAGAGGAACTGAGTAGAAATTTTCCCAAAGACATACAGATAGCTACCAGGCACATAAAAAGATGCTCAACATTACTAATCATCAGGGAAATAAAATCGAAACCATAGTGAGAGATTACCTCACACCTGTCTGAATGGTTATTATCAAAAAAGCAAGAAAAGTAAAGTTTGATGGGAAAACATGGGATGAAATACTAGCTTTTACTCCCATTGTATGTGTGACTTAATTGCCTAAGCCTTTGATTCTCAATTGTTAAATAGGGATTATCATATTTCATACAACACAATGCTGTGTAAGATGCAATTTCTTTTAAAGTAAGAAGATCTGGCATAGTTACACAGAAGGAATTGTAACTACTATTATTATAACCACTTTCAGAGAGCTATTTCCAATTTGATTATCTGTAAAGATGCCAGAATTTTTTCTGAAAATACTTAAGTACCTATTTCAAACATAAGTAAAAATTCCATTTCAGAGAATATTTATCCATGTGAATATTTCTGTTGTGATGTATACATGTGACCAGACATATGAGTTTTTCCTTTTATTATCTTAACATAATGAAATATACCACACAACACTGATAAAACTGTTAACTCACTATTATCAGAAGTCCCATGTCGAATGAAGATAGTTTAGATTTGAAATCACTTTTAGATTTCATCTTTTCTAGTGGCATACCCCTCTGGTAAGGTGCTAAATCTTTATAAAACTGCCTCTTCCTCTCTAAAATGAGAATAATGCAGTATATAATTGTTTATGATGATTAAATATAATAGTGTACTTGTCAAATCATATGTTAGGCATCCTGTACTTACATAGCTCTTCACTAAGTATATATCCAAAAAAGTAACAGTGGTTGCCTTTAGGTAAAGGAAATGGATAACTAGAAAACGAGTTGGGTAGAAATAATTTTTTACTTTTAAAAATTAAAAAAGTGTTAAATTCTAGTTCATTTGTTCTCCTGTTTCACTGAGATAAAATTGATACATCTCTGTATAAGATTACTGTGTAGTGAAATGATTACTGCAATAAGGTTATTCAGCACATAGCAATCTCATATAGATGGAATACAAAGAAAAAGCAAAAAGCGAAAACATTTTTCCCCTTGGGATGAGGACTCAGGATTTATTCTTTTAATTTTCATATTTATCATACAGTTGTGTTAACTGTAGTCATCACATTGTACATTATATCCCTAGTACTTATAACCGGAAATTAGTATCATTAAACCACTTTCCTCCAATCTCCCCTTTCCCATGCCCTGCCTGTGGTAACAACAAATCTGTTCTTTCTCTATTACTTTCTCACGTATAAGGGATATCATACAGTATTTGTCTTTCTGAATTATTTCACTTAGCATAACCCTCTATTTCCATGTGTGCTGTTGCCAAAGATTTTATTTTTATGGTTTAATATCACACACACACACATATATATATATATATATGCAATCTTCTTCCACATCTTTATCCATTTACCTATCACCTAAGTTCCTTCCATTTCTTGGCTTTTGTAAATAATGCTGCAATGAACACCTGGATGCAAATATCTTTTAAAATCAGTGTTTTAATTTTCTTCACATAAATACCCAGAAATGGAATTCCTAGATTTTAGGGTATTTATTTTTTTAGGAAATTCCACATTTAATTCCATTGTTGTTGTGCCAATTTATGTCTCACTAACAAGGCACAAGAGTACCCTTTTCATTTATTCATTTTGAATGCTAACCACAAAGTACATTCCAATATCAAGCTTTAATATTTGTTTTAAAATACGCTCAGATATTAACTTGACTATCTTCCTTGACCATCCTTAAAAATAGTACCTGAATCAGCCTCTTCATTATTCTGTTTGTCACTATCTGTCCCTTCATAATTATCTTTTTGTTATCTACTTTTGACATGAGAATATGAGCTTCACATGGACAGGTACTTACATATTTGTTTATAGCTATATAACCAAAACCTTCAATTATGTGTGACATACTGCATGTGATAAGTATGCTTGAATAAATGATTTAGTGATGTCATGTCA
The DNA here is from genome assembly GCA_004024745.2 of Catagonus wagneri. NCBI lineage: Eukaryota > Metazoa > Chordata > Mammalia > Artiodactyla > Tayassuidae > Catagonus > Catagonus wagneri. The sequence goes on along the minus strand of PVHT020000078.1, from coordinate 1,945,888 downwards.
CAGTATGTGGGATCCATTTATGCTTGCCATAAAAAAGTGCTTTTTCATTATTCTTTAATGTTGATGTTTCCTCTTTATGAAAATGATATATTCCTTTGATTTTAAATATTTTGACATTTCAAATAAGGCTATAATGAACATATTTGTACTTGAATGGTATTGTTGCATTCTGATTGTTTGGATAAAACCTAGAGTAGAATAGCTTTATCAAATAACATTTTATGACAACTATTTTGACACAGCAGGAGACTCCTTGGCAACAGTTAGTCCAAGGGTACACCTGCTGCTAATTAGAACACAAGATATTTAATTAAATGTGTGGGTTTTGAGTGAAGGAGAAAGGTGAGATATAGAAGAGCTCAGGATTATGGTGGTCTAGGGTACCCTGGAGTAAATATTTGTACACAGAGGTTAAAACCCATGAGCTTGATTGGGTATCAGCTACACAATAAGGCAGAAGAATTGGATATTACCATTGTGGATAGGTGTGTAAAAACAGCAACAAGAGAATAATGTTTGAAAGAAGTTTTGGGGAGGGCCCTTGGGCTGCCTATGCCAAAGCAGAGGACCACCTGAATAAACAGGATGAACTGCCCAAGAAACAAAATACTTTAGACTGTGAGATCATCAAAATTAATGCTTACCTAAAGGGGTTTCTAAAGATGGTGCTATTTAGCTAACTATATGTAAACTAAATTGCTATCTAGTGGCATGCTATTCAGCATAAGGACATTACAAACTATGTTTTTTTGAACCATTCTTACTTTCATAAATAGAAGAGTATTAAATTCTCCCACCTTATATTAATAGGTATAAATTAAGGATTTAAAAATATTCTCTGCTTTTCAAAGCTAAATCTCAAATTCACTTGAGTATGCTAGTATATTAATCAACACTCTGCACTATTTATTAAATACCTGATAATTGCAAAAACAGTGCTTGATATCACTTGAGCTATAATAAGGTAAGTTGTCATTCCTGCCCTTGGGAGATCTCAATCTCTTTGGGAAGAAGAGATTTAGATATGGGAAATAACAAATCTTGAAGAGAAAGCACTGAAGTAAACTGTGCTAACATCCCCACAACAGAGACAAAAATATGACCTGAATAAGAAAGAAAGGATAGCTTAATTTGAAGTTCCAGGGAAGACTCCATGGGGAAGGTAGAATAAGCAGGATTTAGGTTAAGTCAGTGGCAGAAAATGGCATTGTCAGGAGAAACAGCTACTAAAAAAAGTAAAAAAAAATTGTAAAGAAAAGTGGAAAGAGTAGCAATGTCCATCTCAAAGGGAATAAAACGATTTGGCTGGAGTGGATAGTAAACATAGAAAATTAAAGGCAAAGGACCACCAGATTAAGCCAATTACTAGAAGACTTAAAAAAGGTGACTTTGGCCTCTAAAATGGTGTTTCCTTATTATGCATGTGATATTTTAACAGATCCACATGCTTTCATAGAGAATATAAAGACAAAGTTTGATCCATGAATGAAATTGACACTGAAATGATCTATCACCTTAAACAGAAGGTTCATAAAATGTTTAGCCCTTTTAATTCATTTCTGTGTTCAAAGCACAGTTAGGAGGAAGGAACAGGACAAGCCCAGGAAAACACTTTACATAGTTTAATGTGGGAACATTTCAACGCCAAGGTTGTGAATCTTAATCCTGCTCTTATAGTTTAACACTGTTTCTGCATTAATTTCTCTGGTTATAGAATAGCCATTTCCCACAACTCTCAAGGGGATCCTACAGAATCAATTGAATAATGACAGATGAGTACTTTGAGCTTCTTAGAAAACTGTCTTATAACTGCCTTCTTCAACCAACTATTTTACTGAGTAAACTGGAGTACATATAAAAGATGGATTAATTCTATCTCCCTTTGTTTTCTTCTTGGTAAATTGCACATAAGAAAAGGGACTGTCACAAAAAGCAGCATACAAAATTTTAGTTCATAAATGATGAACATACAATATTGCTAGTAACAAAATTGCTTCTATGATATATTTAAAAATTCAGGTATAACTATAATCAAAATTTATGTATATAACATACCTGAAGTGTGCTTTTATGTTATCTTTAATTTGTATATATCCTTTTACTTTTCCAGAAGAGATGCAGGAATTTCACTCATTATTTTTTTGTTCCAAATTCAACTTTTCTTCATGACATTTAAAAAAATGGTTAAATTATTTAAAAAATCTAGTTAAATTTAAATGTGTTGTTTTTGGACATAGGACAGTTCTCCCTGTAGCACTAACAAATTTATTGTATCTGCTGAGGTTATTTTGGGTACATGCAATAGAAGCAATAGACTTTGGCTTACTTAAATATAAGGAGAATTATGATTAGTTTGCATGGTACTCAAAAGGCAATGAAAAAACAAAGAAGCAAAGCCTCTGCAAGGGCAGGTATCAGAACAGCTCTAGGGACAAGGAATATCTATCTGGAGTTATAACCAAAGCATTGCCATCAAGTTGCCTCATCTCTGAGATTCCAATCTGTATCTCTCTGCTTATGATTAGAATTCCTGGACCAGGGGTAAATTTGGCTGGCCTACCTTGCATCTAGAACATGATGATTTGACTAGGTCAAGTGCAGAGGGCAGGCTAGGCATTTTAGAGGCTCTATCCAGAGCAGGAAGATATGCTCAGTGCCCAGGACTCACCATACTTGGCGATTTCTGCAGTTCTCATGATCAAAGACATTTTTGTCTCATATATAAACTTTTCCAGTATATGCTAAAGAGGATTCAAGTAAAACACCTTTAATAACAGTGGCAGCTGTTGGAAACATAAAAGAGGGCATCTCCTGGGGACAAGGAAAAATAAATGTCAGGAATTAAATCAATCTGTACAAAAAGTCACTTAATTTCTCTTTAATTGGTTACTACTTTTTAAAAAGGACTGGAAAAGAGGAATATTAGAGAAAGTAAAAGGCAAGATGTAGATAAGGCAACTATATTTAAATTTAAAAAGGCAAGTAGAGAAACAGTTGTAAGCTATATCCCAATATGCCATAAAAAGTAACTGAAAATCTACTCAACAAACATGTTAAGGGCCTTAGATGTATATACAAAATAATGAATAGCTATTATATAATAATATGAAATAAACACTTTAGCATTAAGTCCCTTCATATGTATCACAAAATTTTTAAGGAAAGTGCCTAGAACTGGATTTTAAAATTATTTTCTTAATAAAAAGATATGGTGCACATGTGGTGGAGGAGTATTCCCTGCATGCCAAGGAGGTATGCAGCTGGATGAGAACCCATGGATCTGAGGGTGGATCACAGGACAGAACACTTGGGCAAAAACAAAAGGAAACAAAACCATAACTGATGTCACTGTGGAAGACCATGAAAGCTCTCTCAGTCCTGCAGATGCTTCCAAAATACAGATTCTGAAACTGTCACAGAAGATACAGCATACTCTTCTTTGATACTTATACTTCATTGCATGGGTTCTCTCTTCTCTGTCATCTACCCACCATTTGTCAATACCCCACTCCCAGAACCACCTTCCTCCAAGTCTTTGACCCTGATTAACAGTTTTGACCTGTGCCTTACGCCTTGCAATTATTCTTTCACATGGGCAACCTTACAACATAGTGACCTTTTTTTAAACCATCTAAGACATTTTCCTTTTCCACACCAACTATTTCACAGCTTTCACATTATTTCACAGCCTACCAGAAAGACTCTCTGCTTCCTTTCTATCTAGTTAGAACCTATTTCTTATCAGCTCATCCATTCTCTTGCCAATTATCTTATCTCCCAAGTCTACTTCCTGCAACAGCTATCATTTGGTCAGTAAACTATGTACGTTTGCCACTCATATCTTGGCTGTTGAGAGTAAGGGGGGAAAATCACAGTTTGCAGATTTTTGTGATTAAAAACACAGGCTTTCTAATTTCATCCGGGCCCTAAAAACTGCCTTAGATTCTTGTATGTGATTCTAACCAACCCTTTTCCTACTCACTACAGGTGCTGTGTTCAACCTTCATCGAGGGTACAGTCCAAATATATTATCCCCCTCTACTTCAAAGAGAAAACAGAGAACTTAATCTGAGAAATTCTTAGTATTTCTCATTCCTGCATTTGGCTGGTTATTTTTGGTGGAACCACAACTTCTTACCAAAAGTGACTTTAAATAATAAGGACTTTTGAATGAGAGCTCTAATACAGGAGATCTAGGGTTAGTCCAGCTACATAATGTTGTCATTAGAGGCCCATTCACTTACTACCTGTGTTGAACAGATTCATGCACAATACCTTATTATCTCTGACTTTTAGTGTCCATGCCTCTATATAATCTCCTTCCCTGGTACATAGGTGAGACATGATATTTGCTCCAACCAGTAGAGTATGGCAAAGATAAAAAGATGTTGGTTCTTTGATTACAGTATGTAATCTTGCCAGTGGACTTACTTTTAGAAACTCTCCTTGAGAGCTTTGGAGAAGTAAGGAGATGTGCTGTGGACACCCCCATGGCAAGACACTAAAGGTGGCCTCTTGGAGATGAGGGACAAACTTAGCCAACAGGCAGGAAGAAACTGGTGACTTCAGCCCAGCAACAACAAGGACATGAATGCTGTATACAATGTGAGTGAGGCTGGTAGCATAATCTTCCCCAGCAAAACCTCCAGATGAGGATGCAGTTTGACCTTGGTCACAGCCTCAGTTGATTCCAAGCAGAAGCCCCAGTTAAGCCATGCCTTGACTCCTAATCCACAGGAACTTTGAGAGCATGGGTGTGTTTTGTTTTCAGCCATCATGTCTATGGTAATTTATTACCTAAAAGTCAATCTTTATTCTGTTTGTTCTTGACCTGTCATAAATAATTTCTCCACAATTTCTCTTTGGTTTATCTTCAAAATGTAACCACTGCTGAGGTAGGATTAAGATGGCAGAGGAGTAGGATGTGAATCTCACCTTCTCCTATGAACACATTAAAAAATTTTACATAGAGAAATATTTAAACAGAACATCTACCGAATGCTGGCAGAGGACCTCTGACTTCCAAAAAGGACAAGAAATCTTCCACATAACTGGGCAGAATAAAAGTAGGGAAAAAAAAGAAGAATCAGGATGGGACCATACCTCCTGAGAAGGAGCTGTGAGGGAGGAAAGGAACCCACATCCTGGAAGTCCGACTGAAGGAGAGATCAGCTGGAAAGGAGGGGGGACTCAAAGCCTTGGAGAAAAGCACAGCAACTGGTCTGAGGAGGGTAAAGCAGAGAGAGCACTGCATAGACAATTAGTATACCATCTAGTGCACCACAGCCTGAGATACTCAGGCAGGGCCTGGGCACTGAGACACCAACTATGGAGATTAAAAAACATAAAAGCAAACGAAGAAACACAGGAACCATTTCCAGGCAAAAGAGCAGGAGAAAACAATGAAACAGACCTCTACAGTCTAACAGACACCAAACTCAAAAAGGAGGTAGTGGAAATATTGAAGGGATTAAGAATAGATATCAGCAGTAACAGCTTACTTTAAAAAGGAACTAGAAACAATATGAAGGAGCCAAGAAAAAATTAGAAAATTCATTTGCAGATGTGAAAGCTGAATTAAAGGCACTGAAAGGCAGAATGAATAATGAAGAACGAATAACTGACTTGGAAGATAGAATAATGGAAATCACCACATCAGGACAACAGACAGAAAACCAAATGAAAAACAAAAGCAATATAAGAGATCTACGGGATAATATAAAGTCTGTCAATCTACACATAATAGGAATTCCAAAAGAAAAAGGGGATTGAAAATGTGTTTGAAGTAATTACGGCTGAAAACTTTCCAAAACCAAAGAAGAAAACAGATATCCAGATTTATCAGAAGCATAGAGGGCCCCAAACAAGTTGAACCCAAAAAGATCTACAGCAAGACAATAAAAATGGCAAAAATTAGAGATAAGGAATAGGTTCTAAGGGCAGCAAGAGTAAAAACAGAGTTACTCAAAAGGGAACCCCCATAAGGCTATCAGCTGATTTCTCTACAGGAATGCTACAGACCAGAAGATCATAGCAAGATATATTTAAAATTCTATAAGGGAAATATTTGCAAACTAGAATATACTACCCAGCAAGATTATCATTTAAAATAGGAAAAAAAGGAGTTCCTGTCATGGCTCAGCAGAAACGAATGACTAGCATCCATAAGGACACAGGTTTGATCCCTGGCCCCACTCAGTGGGTTAAGGATCGGTGTTGCTGTGAGCTGTGGTGTAGATCGCAGACACAGCTTCGATCCTGTGTTGCTGTGGGTGTGGCATAGACTTGCAGCTGCAGCTCCAATTTGACCCCTAGCCTGGGAACCATGTGCTGGGGGTGTGGCCCTAAAAAGACAAAAAACGAGAAAAAGAATTTCTTGGACAAAAACAAAAAGAATATAGCAAAACTAAACCCATACTGAAATAAATATTGAAAGGTATCCTCTAAATAGGAAACAAATAAGATATAGGGTGGTGGAAATCACAATTGGAAAGTAATCACTTAAATAAGCCAGTATACAGATTAAAAAAAAATACCAAAAAAACCCCCAAAAACTGTTTGTGAAAGCAATGATAAAAATAAGGAAAAGCAAAAGGGTAAACATGAATATATATAAAGGGACATAAAAATCATAAAATGTGGGAAATAAGAAAATTTAGACTTTTTTAATAATGTGTTTGACTTATATGACTCTCAGTTTAAACAAGCACATATAGGAACATAATCAAAAAACAGGGCAACAACGAATCAAAAAATGATAGATTCACAAAAACCAAAAAGAAGAGGACACAAGCATAAAATAAAATTATCCAACTAAAGGGGGAAAAGGAACAAAGGAGAAAGAATCAACTAGAAAACAAGGTTTAAAATGGCAATAAATACATATTTATCAATAATTACCTTAAATGTCAATAGACTAAATGTTCCAATCAAACGATACAGCGTGTCAGACTGGACAAAAAACAAGAGCCTACATTATGCTTCCTACAAAAGACCCACATGAAGTTCTGTTGCGGCTTAGAGGATTAAGAACCCAACATAGTGTCCCTGAGGATGTGGTTATGATCACTGGTCTTGCTCAGTAGATCTGGCATTGCTGCAAGCTATGGCATAGGTCACAGGTGTGGCTTGGATCTGGCATTGCTGTGGCTATAGCTTAGGCTGGCAGCTACAGCTCATATTCAAATCCCTGGCCAGGGAACTTCATATGCCATAGGTGCAAGCCATTGAAAAAAAGAACAATCTGAGGGCAAAGAACACATATAAATTGAAAGTGAGGTGATGGAAAAGAGTTTTAATATGAATGGAAATGACAGGAAAGTGGCAGTTGAAATACTCATAACAGCGAAAGTCATCTTTAAAACAAAGGCCATTAAGAAAGAAAAGAAAGGACACTAATGATAAAAGGATCAATTCAAGAAGAGGATATTACATCCATCAATATATATACCCCCAATATAGGAACATCCAAATACAAATATTAAAAGACTTAAGGAGAAGTTGATAGGAATACAGTAACGGTAGGAGATTTTAACACTCCACTCATCAATGGACATATCTTCTAGACAGAAGATCAATAAGGCATTAGATCCTAAATGACAATAGAACAGTTAGATTTAATTGCTATTTTCAGGACATTACATCCAAAAAGAAAAACATCCAGAATACACTTTTTTTCCCCACACGCACACAGAACATTCTCCACAATTGACCACATACTGGAGCACAAAACTAACCTCAACAAATTTCAGAGCCTAGAAATTATTTCAAGCATCTTCTCTGACCACAGTGGCATGAACCTAGAAGTCAACGATAGGGGGAAAAATTGAAAAAAAAAAAAAAAAAGCCTGACTACATGGAGACTATACAAAATGCTTCTAAAAATCCAGTGGGTCAGTGAGGAAATCAAAAAAGGAAATTAAAAAATACGTTGAGACAAACGATAATGAAAACACAACTGTACAAAATATACAGAATGTCACAAAAGCAGTTCCTACAGGGGAGTACATAGTGATACATGCATTCCTTTAAAAAGAAAAATTCAGATCAACAACTTAACCTACCATCTAAAAGAATTAGAAAAAGAACAAACAAAACCTTAAGTTAGTGGAAGGAAATCATAAAGCGCAGAGAAGAAAAATCAAATAGAGATTAAAAGAATAGAAAAAAAAAATCAATAAAATCAAAAGCTGGTTTTTTTTGAAAGGGTACATAAAATTGACAAACCTCTGGCCATACTCATCAAGAAGAGGGAGAATACAAATAAACAAAATAATGAAAAAGGATAGATCTCAAAAGATACTATAGAAATACAGAAAATCCTGAGAGTACTATGAACAATTACATGCCAACAAACTCGATATCCTAGAAGAAAAGGGCAGCTTTATAGAAACATACAGCCTTCCAAAACTGAATCAAGAAGAAATAGATCATGTGAACAGTTTGATCACTAGAAATGAAATAGAATATGTAACAAAAATACTTGCTACAAACAAAAGTCCAGGATCAGATAGCTTCACAGGTGAATTCTACCATATATAAAAGAAAAACTAATACCCAAAAGATGTACGAAGGAACACTTCCAAAGACATTCTATGAAGCCATCACTCTAACAGCAAAATCAAAGATATTACCAAAAAAGGAAACTATAAGCCAATATCTTTGATAAATATAGAAGCAAAATTCAACAAAATTTTAGCCAACTGAATCTGAGAACGTATAAAAAAGATCATACACCACAACCAAGGGGTATTCATCCCAAGTTCACAAGGATGTTTCAAAAACACAAATCAATATAATATACTACATTAACAAAAGAAATAAAAAATCACATGATCATCTCAATAAACATATATTTGACAAAAATTCAACGTCCATTTTTAAAAACTCTTACCAAAGTTGTCATGGGGGAATATATCTCAACATAAAAGCCATTTATGACAACCCAAAGCCAATGTACTTCTCAGAGAAAAGCTGAAAGCCTTTCCACTAAATCCGTAACTAAAGATATCCACTCTCATCACTCTTATTCAACAAGGGAAGTTCTAGACACGGCAGTCCAACAACAAAAAAAATAACAAGTACCCAAATTGGAAGAGAAGAGGTGAAATTGTCATTATAGGCAGATGATATGATACTACATATAGAAAACCCTAAGGACTCCACACAAAAACTACTCTGATAAACAAATTCAGCAAAGTAGCAGGATACAGGAATAACATTCAGAAGTCAGTTACACTTCTGTATACTACAATGAAATATTAGGAAATATATAAAACAAATACCTTTTAAAATCACACCAAAAAATTAAATACCTAGGAATAAAGCTTAGCAAGAAGATGAAAGACATATGCTGAGAAATGTTTCACAGGATATAAGTTTCTAAGAAACTTATGTTTCTCAGCATATAAAACATTAGTCAAGGCACTATCAAACATTAGTCTAGGAAATTAAATCAGATTAAATGAAATAGAAAGATACCCCATGCTTCCAGATCGGAAAAATAATGTTAAAATGGCCTTACTACTCAAAGCAATCTACTGATTTAATGCAATCTCTATTAAACTGCCATGACATTTTCCACAGAACTAAAATAATCCAGAAGTTACATGGAACCATAAAGGATGCAGAATCACCAAAGAAATCCCGAGGAACAAAAAACAAGCAGTAGGCATAACTCTGAGAATTCAGACAATATTATTTAGCTACACTAAATAAGACACAGATACTGGTACAAAAATACACACATGGATCAATGGAATAGAGAGACCAGAAATAAACCCAGACACCTATGGTCAATTAAATGTCATCACAGGAACAATATAAAATTGGGAAGTGTCTCTTCAGCAGGTGGTGCTGAGAAAACAGGACAGCTGCATATAAACCAATGAAGTTAGAGCACACACTCATATCATAACAAAAATCGAGTCAAATACCTTAAAGACTGTAATTAACACCATAAAACTAAGAGAATATAGGCAAAACATTCTGACATAAACCGTGCAAATGTTTTCTTAGGCCAGTATCCCAAGGCAATAGAAATAAAACCAAAAATAAAACAATGGTACGTAATCAAACTTATAGGTTTTTGTACAGCAAAGGAAACTATAAAAAATGTAAAGAAAACCTATAGAATGGGAGAAGATAAGGTGCGAACTGAGAAGGTCTTAAACTCAATAAAAAAAAAAAATTGAAAAATGGGCACAAGACCTAAGTAGACATTTCTCCAAAGAAGACTTGTGGATGGCCAGTAGGCACGTGAAGAAATGCTTAACATTAGTTATTAGAGAAATACAAATCAAAGCTCAGATACCACCTCACAATGGTCAGAATGGCCATCATTAGCAAGTCAACAAATAACAAATGCTGGAGAGGGAGCAGAGAAAAAATATCCCTCCTTCACTGTTGGTGGGAAGGTAAATTGGCATAACCACTATGGAAAACAGTGTGGAGGTTTCTCCGAAAATTAAATATAGATATAGCACATGATCCATCTACCATGTGATCCAGCAGTTCCAATCCTGGGCACATATCCAGACAAAACTATAATTTAAGAAGATACATGCACCCGTATCTTCATAGTAGCACTGGTCACAATAGCCAAGACATGGAAACAACATAAAAGTCCATTGACAGATGAATTGGATTAAGAATACGTGGTATCATATCTATAGATATATATATTACTCAGCTATTAAAAAAATGAAATAATGGCATTTGCTGCAAGATGTATGGATCTAGAGATGATAATACTGAGTGAAGTCAGAAAGAGAAAGGCAAACACCATGTGTTATTGCTTATATGTGAAATCTAAAATATGGCACAAATGAACTTATCTACAGACAGACTCAGACATAGAGAACAGACTTGTGGTGGCTAAGTGGGTGGGGAGGTGAGGGGATGGAATTCGAATTTGGGGTCAGTAGATTAAAAAAAATAAGGTTACATTTAGAATGGATAAGCAATGAGATTCTACTGTATAGCACGGTCTCCTGAGATAGACCATGATGAATGATGACATAAAAAAGTGAATGCATATATATGTATGAGTGGGTCACTTTGCTATAGAGCAGAAATTGGCACAACATTGTAAGTCAACTATACTTTAAGAAAAAAGGTTTGTTCAAGTGAAAGACAGGAAAAATTTACGTCTCCATTAATTTATTGTCAGTGTTGAAGTATAGGTTATGCATATATAGGTTAATGTTATACGTTGACTAATTTATTCTGTTGTGGTTATTGCTATTCTGGAGTATTGTTATTCTGAAGTAAAGTTCAAGCCATAATTCATTTATTCATGAACTATGCTTTCTAAATTTAATACTCTAAACAAGCAAGAGAAGGCTGTTTGACATTATTTGTAGAGACATTTACTCATTTCTATCAGTGTTATTCTGAGTATACTTTAGAATGTGAAATCTAGGTATTTGGTAGCAAATACAAAATACTTTCTCCCTGAAGGAGTATTATACTTTGAAAATACTACTACTACTTCTTTTAGGCTTTATCCATGAAATATATGACCCAGCAATAACATATCTGGCAACTCATATCATTAAAGCTTTTTCAACATTTATGAAAAAATATATACTAACGTTTTGGACCTAATTGGTCCACTACACAAGATTATAGTGAAATTCTATAGTCTATTTAATTCTTGTGTTGCCCTTGACCTTCTCCATGGTCTCCACCATAAGGACCACCTTCTATATAAGCTTGCATTCATGCTGGAGAAAAAAAATGATAGTCAAGCAGTCCTGGACTTCTCCATGTTTATACCAACCAGCTGCATCCTGGCACTGACCACATCACAGCATGCCCGATATTTCTCCCTCATTGACTTCTTGGCTCATTTCTCTCAGAAAAGTTCCAAATCTCTTCAGCCCATACGCTTCCAATTTTTCCTCAATATCAGTGAGAACAGATCTTTTCAGTGAGCATTTTGGTACAATTAAGGAGTCCTTTTTAATCTCAGTCTTCCTAAATTTTTTTTTATTTCATACAGTCTCCATAGTAGAATGGACTAGAATTATCTAAAATACAGAACTGCAATTGATGCCTTTTTTTCTGGCATCCTGAGGACTCCTGAATGCATGCTAATCCCTTTGAGTTTCAGCATTTTAAATGGCATCCTCAGTTTCTTATCTATTAATTCAATTAGCAGGTATTTACTTAGGGCCTACTATATAAGGAACTATGTATTAAAAAAAGCAAGAGTCTAGATATTAAGGAGTTAGAAATTATATTTAGATATTTTTTCCCCTCAGTATATTACAGAACAATTTTCAATAAATACTGAACTCTTGACTATAGCTAGGCATGGCCTTAAACTAATTTTAAAACAAACTGATAAAAAATCTGTCCAAGAAAGTTCTATGTTTATATTATTTTTACCAACTCAGACTGACATTAAGAAGGGTTAGTTTGTCTAAGCATATTTAGAGAGTGGTAGAGTTGATATTCAAATACCCAACTTTTTGATTCCAGGGCTTGTGTACCTAAAGTACTATGTTATCTATGCAATAATGGGCCACATAATACACTGTGGAAGAACAGGAACATCTAACCTAGATTGGAATATTGCAAGTCCCCATGTAGCACGTTATATCTACCTTGTCTAAGTGCTAGTTTTATTTAGATGAAAAGGTGCACGAGTCTTCCCTACAGGGCACTGCATATAGAAGAGATTGCACATAGCAAGGTAACTGTCAGTTTCGGTAAAGCAAAAGTCGTTTAGTATTAGAAGAGAAAAGTTTAGCAAAATAGAGGTGTGGTGATAGATCATTCTAAGTAGTCTGGGACCTTGTCCTTGAAGTCTTTATATGCCGTGATGAGAAGTTTAGGTTTTGCATAAGTACTGGGAATCAGTACAGTTTTAAAAGAATTTCCAAGATCAGATTTGCATTACTTATGACTCTCTACCTAGAATGAGTGAGGGTTAAAGAAGGAAACCAGACAAGAGGCAGAGACAGACAATTGTTCCAACAATCCAGGTGAGATGTGATTAATGAGGGCTCTATAAAGCAAAGGCATTGACTTGAAGCAGACCTACATTGTGCTTCTGGCTCTAACACCTACCAGCTGCACGACCTGGGGCTGGTTTTTAACCTAACTTCCAAGTTCCTAAGGTGGTAAATAAAGGTTAACAATGCTTTCACAGATTTGTTGAAAGGAATAAATGCGACCATCTATGTAAGCTGCTTAACAGATTACCTAGCACATCAACATTACTACTGACGCTATATTTGCAAAATCAATGCTAATTGCCCTCTTGGGAAGTAGGCCATGGAACATTAGCTCACATTTTGGTCTTAGAAGTCAGGGTTAATTATTGCAGCTGATGGAGCAGGCTTAGTCCACTGGACTGCAGAAATTTCTAGACATAAAGCACATGTAGCCGATGACCATCTTAGTGCACACTTAAGATATTTCATATTAAAACTGAATTAAGTGCTCTCCTGATGCAAGAGTTTCAGCTCCAGGTACCAGGCGGCCTTCCCTTCCCACACAGGTTACCAAGATCTAAGGGAAGGGCCAGGCTCTTACGCATAGCGATACCATGATTTCCTTGAATTCTTCTGCTAGGTAGTACTACAATAAGAGAGTCCTCAGACTCTTCTCTGCTGTTTAGGATACTGCTCAGTGGATTCAAGACTCTTTGTTGTGGCAGCAATGAACCCCAGAACTAACTTTTTTGTTTGTGCTACGTGTTGATTTCAGGGCAGCTGGAGGGGCTCGGCTCTCCATGGTGGATACTCTTGGGACCCAGGACAATCATAGATCATTTCTGGGTACTATGACAGAGATAAAGAAAAGCACAAGTTCCTAGTTGTTTCTGCAAGCTTCTACCAGAAAGCAACAGGTTACTTCCTTTCATATTTAACAATAGTCAAAGCAAGTCATTAGGGCACACCTAAATCTGAAAGGGCAGGAAAATAGGTGTTCCTGTTGTGGCTCAGTGGTAACGAAACTGACTGGTATCCGTAATGATGAGGGTTTGAATTCTGGCCTCACTCAAGTGGGTTAAGGATCTAGTGTCGCTGTGTGTGTGGTGTAGGCCGGCAACTGCAGCTCTGATTTAACCCTTAGCCTCAGAACTTCCATATGCCAAGGGTGTGGCCATAACAAGGTCAAAAAACAAAATCCACAAAACTGATTAGGGCAGGAAAATAAAATCCCACTGTGTACCTAGGAAGAGAACCAGGTATATTTGGCAACAGCACTACTGTCTGACAAACGCCACTGACACTCTGCTACCTACAAACTTTGCCCTTTTTTTTTTTGCCTTTTGTCATTTTATGGCCGCGGGTTTATGGCCACACCTGCGGCATGTGGAGGTTCCCAGGCTAGGGGTCTAATCGGAGCTGTGGCCACTGGCCTGCGCCGCAGCCACAGCAACGCAGGATCCGAGCCGCGTCTGCAACCTACACCACAGCTCACGGCAACGCCGGATCGTTAACCCACTGAGCAA
>PVHT020000078.1:1891656-1930418 GCA_004024745.2 Catagonus wagneri | reverse complement strand
GCGGCATGTGGAGGTTCCCAGGCTAGGGGTCTAATCGGAGCTGTGGCCACTGGCCTGCGCCGCAGCCACAGCAACGCAGGATCCGAGCCGCGTCTGCAACCTACACCACAGCTCACGGCAACGCCGGATCGTTAACCCACTGAGCAAGGGCAGGGGTCGAACCCGCAACCTCATGGTTCCTAGTCGGATTCGTTAACCACTGCGCCACGACGGGAACTCCCTGCCCTTACTGACTTTTAAATCTGTTATTTAATTTGGAAAACAGTATATAGCCTCCACTGATCTCCCACAGCAAGAGTGCATAGTCTGTACACTTACTGATGGGAGCTTTGTTTCCATCATGTACAGAAAACACCCCTGAAACTACCCGAGGAAATTTTCCTGTCCTAGGGTTGTCCAATTCTGCTTATCTCCACTCAAGCTCTTTGCTCCAAAGCTTTAAATGAAAATTTCTAGATGCATGCAAACTCTGCTGTCACTATCACTCAATTTTTTTTTTTTTATACGCCTAAGTCCTTATCAACCACTCTTTCTTTACCCCTCTCAATTTCCTAGGGAAGGAGCCCTGAAATGAGAACCAAGATAAATTCCATGAGACGAGAGGGGAAAAAAATGCTTTCAAAAAAGTGAGAAAAATACAGATGGTTACATAAAGGAAGTTTCAAAAATATAACACCCTGCAGCAACTATGGATAACAGTATGGAGATTACTTAAGAGTTACCATACGATCCAACAACCCCACTTCTGGGCATATACCCAGAAGAGACAAAAGCCCTAACTTGAAAAGATACATACATCCCAGTATTCATAGCACTGTTTACAATACTCAAAATGGAAGCAACCTGTGTCCAACAGATGAATGGATAAATATGTGGGGTATATGTGTACACATATACGTAATGAAATAGTACACAGCCATAAAGAAGAATGAACTACTGCCATTTGCAACATGATGGACCAAGAGATCATACTAAGTGAAGTCAAAATGTGATAGAGAAATATGTTACTTATATGTAGAATCTAAAGGTACAAATGAATTTATTTACAATAGAAACCAACTCATGGACATTAAAAACAAATTGAAGAAAAAAGGAGATGGAGAAGAGTATGAGGTCGACAGATGCATACTATTTCATTTAAAATAGATGGAGCAAGGATTTACTGCATAGCACAGGAAGTTGTATCCAATAACTTATAAAAGTTTTTAAAAACAGATAATGCATTTATGAAGATAACTGAATCATTTTAGTGTATAACACACTATTGTAAGTCATCTAAACTCAATTTAATTCAACTTAAGAATGTTAACATCTTAAGCAACATCCCATGAGCTTTATTCTGGATCTAAAAATTTAAATGGCAGCAAATAACCAGTCTGATCTTTAGACTATCTAAATAAGCTACACTGTCAGCCCAGACTTTGATGTTTATTCCTATGCAGTACAGATAGAAACTAACACCCTCCTCCCAAGTTTTATTGCCCATGTAGTAGATAGAAACTAACCCCCTCCTCCCAATTTTTATTGCCTTGTGGTATTATGTAACTTTTTATTAATCAATATAAAACTAACATACCATTATATTCACTGGGATTTTAGAAGTTAAATGCTATTGCTAACACATGCAGCCTTAAGATGTCTTAAACAGGCATCATAAAGTTACACCTCATCTGTGTATGGTAACGCTGATGAATTACTTTAACAAATGCTTAACAGTCAACACATGTGCTTCTTGTATGTTCACTTGAAAAAAAACACTCGGGCTGTAATAAATTATCAGACAGATATGCTGGAGAGAAAAAAAGTTTTCCTTTGATCTTAGAGTCAAATGTCTTTTCTGAAAGTCTTTTAGAGTTGTTAAACATCATTCATGTCTCTTCAATTACTCTGAAACTCTACGGGGAGAAATTCTTACTCAGTGGTTAGATTAGTTCCTGATGTTAATCCTTTTGTTTAAATACCACTTACAGTAAATGTGTCCTGAAAAGAGCGGTGGATTGGGATTACTCAAGCTGTATGTGGAAAACTAACAAATCTCAAACTTCAGTGTCAGAATCAGATGGCACGTGGATAGGTGAAAACACAAGACTCCTGGGCCCCACACAGAGGTGTGATTAAGGAGGTCTAGGGTTGGGCACCGATTTTTCATCTCTAAAAAGTATCCAGGAGATGTTGAAAAGAAAGCTGCTGGTCTGGAAGACAGCTTTCAAGAATCACTGGTATTGAATATAAGTTTATCCAATCTTGAATGCAAGTTTACCCAATTGTCTAAGTTAAAGATTTGTTCAATGTTTGAAAGAAGTTATGAGATACCTCCAGATTCAAGACATATGATTTTATTTCTTGGAGGTTTACAACAAAGGTGTTAATATGTCCTAATGTTTAAAAATGTTTAAATTTAACTCAGCATTTCTCCACATAATTTCATTCGAATACTCTTTTCTCCCATGGTAATTAACATCTTCCACTTAAAATGTTTCATGATTATACAGTAAATTCCCCTCAGGATTTTACTGTGAAAGCTGCCCTAGCATGTCCTTTTGTGGAACTGCATTTCTCAGGTTTTTTCTCGCCTTTTTACCAAGATATTTTCCTGTGCCAAGTTCAAGGGAATACTGGTCTTCCTCATGAAGAAAGTAAAACGTGAATTTATTCCTTTAACAGAAACACATAGCCCGTTTTGAAATAGAAAGCCGGGCTCAAGAACAGAAGACACAAGGGAAAGAGTTTGGCTGAAGTACGGGGCTAAACAGGATAGAGGGAGTGACAAGATCACACACCAAGTCAGCCTCCGCATAGGGTCATGGTTGGTACTTACCAAAGACTGCTCATGGTTGGTACACACCGAAGACTGCTCTAGTATTTTCAGGAAGCTTCAGAAGTTGTTCGAAAGTTGTCCTAATTTCCAGTTCTGGCTTTTTATCCCTCACGCCCCTCACCCCCCAGATCATTTTCCCTTAACAGGGAAGACTTGCTTTTATTCTAGGAACCTATAAAGCAATTTATAGGTATTGCAAGGGAGAAAAATCAAGTTAGAGGAAAAGAACGAGGTTTCATGGGTTTTCTGATTGAAGAGTATATGTATTGAGGGTTTGAGTAAGTATTGAGGGTTTGAGTAAGTATGAACAGGTGGGGTGCCGTCAGACTCAATTTAATCCGCGTTGTTTTCATTAAAAGATAATTACAATCAATTTCACAAAAACATTTCAGTGTTATATCCTACCCCTGCTGACTTTATTTTTATAGCATTTACCCACCAACTCTCAATGTACAGGAAAATGACCATTTAGGTAAAGGGTGCCAAAAGGCTGACTTTACTTCCAGCACAAAGAGGGCAAAGCACATCAAAGATGCTCCTTGAAAGTGTGAATATTTCCCGGGAGGCTGAATTACAGGAGACATGCTCATTATACTACACATTTTTTCTTTGGCTACACATTTTTTTGGCAGATGTTACAATAAAAAATTTTTACTACTCTCAACCCTGACTGGGTCCAGTGTTTTATTTCCATTGTCAGGTCCAAATAAAATCAGTAACTTACAATGCATGGAAACATTGCCTAACAGCCAAAAGAGGTTAGTAACTGTTAGTTTTGTATTACCAGGTAATGAATTATCACACAGGTTGCAGTTTAAAACACACACACACACACACACACACACACACTTACGGTCTCAGGTTTCTTGGATCAGGAATCTGGACACTTCTCCCTAGGTTCTCTGCCCAGGATCTCAGGAACCTGCAACATTGGGTGACGGTCAGATGGCATTTTTACCTAGAAAATCAGTGGGGGAAACGTTACCTTCCAAAATCTCCGCAGTTCTTTGAAAAACTCATCTCCCTGTGATGGTGAGGCTGAGGTCACAGTTTTCTTCTTGGCTGTTGCCTCCCTTCTTTGGAGCTCCTCAGGTCCTTGCTACATGGCTGCCTGCTCACAACTTGACACACACACCTTCACAGCCAGAGGAGGAAAGAAGCGCCTTCTCAGGCAGAGAAAGCCTCGTTCTTTTAAGTAGTTACAACTAATTAAGTCACGCCCTCCCAAGATGACGTTGTTCTTTTTGATTGGTTCAAATCAGCTGATTTGGAACCTATGTTACATCTGCAAAATCACTTTCACCTATGCCATATTCTCTTGGCTAGAAGTATGTCCCACCCAAACTAGAGGGAAGAGAGGCTGGGATGTCAAGGGGTAGACGGCATAGATTCTGTCTTAGCATTTGCCTTTCAGGTAGTTTTAGGCCACATATTATTTTAGTGACAAGTACATCTGTAACGAGGAGAAAAACACTTTAAGTTAGTGGTTAACAAAAGGCAGAAAACATGGAAAGCCTTAGAATATGCTCACGGCCTTACACCTGAGTTTATGGTTTAATTGTTTTGGAGTACGATTAGTGCATTAGTGGTTGTTAAATTCCCTCAGGTGATTCTTTGTTTGATTAGTGAACACAACTGCTTTCAATACTTAGAAAACTGTAGGAAAAAAACTAAAGTGCTTACCCAAGAGCACACCTATTAGTAATATCACTGGAAGACCATAAAATAAATAAGATTTTCTAACTGAACACCTACAGAAGAAGTACTGCGATGTGAATCATTTTTACTCACATTTTGGTGAGGCCTGAGACATGTAGGGTTTAATTCTATAGTAGGATAAAATGTTTAACTTAAAAAAAGTGTATTTCCTTCCTTCTTTCCTTCTTGGGGATTTCAGCTGGGGATGGAGGTATAAATTTCAGCTGGGGGTGGAGGTGCAAACTTAAAATCAAACTAATCCTGTGATTATGCTGGATTGTCAGTGTGAACTCACATTTGTGTGTGTCCACCCTGTCCACTGAAAGAGGATAGGATATTCCAATATCAATGAGCTCATTTAGTGTCTAGGTTTTGGCTTTTAAATACCACTGTCACTAAAAGGAATGAATTTCTAAAAAATTGTCTAATCCCAGGAATGGAGGAGTACATATATAAGATGAGCCTGGAACATTTTGTGAAGAAAGTCCTCAAAGAACATTGGGGGTATGTTGGGTATGTTAACAGAATATAGAAGTTAGTTTGAAGAGGCTCCAACTGTTGAAATTATGGATGATTTAAGCATCAAAATAAATGTTTAAATAAATGAATAAATAAATGGAGAGAAAACAAAGCTTTCCTCATAGTCAAAAGCCATGTAACACATGTAGAAGGAATTAAAAACTTACCATTTGGTAATATAAAAGAAACTGATACAGGCAAGTATCATCTGTGGATTCTAAAAATCCTAGGTGAAAATTTGATGAGAACCAGGGTATTAACATAATCTCAAACTATCTCCCTATGAATAACAAAACAACAGCAAACAATTAGTTGCAAAAGCAACAAAAAGTTCCACTTAAAAGACAACATTTTAAGTGGAAAATGACAGCAGCCATGACCCTAATCAAGTGGTAAAATTAATATCACCAACATTGGGACAAAGTCCAAAATAGAGTTCAGTGAAGTAAAGCACAGCAGTCATTGTCTAATTCTAATCATGAGGAAATATAGGACAAATTAAATGTCTTTTTATTAAAAAAAAAAGCCTATGTCATTTTATAAAATAAAATATAACATGCAGAATTGTATGTTTGGGCATGAAAATTGAACAATCTCAGATTGAAGGAAAAGGAAAAACAATTCCAGTTTGCAAGAGAATAAAAAGACAGGACAACTAAATGATACTGGCAGTCTTTAGATATTTGACTACACATATTTTTAGATAACTGGGAAACTTAAGTGGGGTTTGTGGATTAAACAGTGTATTAGTTTGCTAGGGCTGCTGTAACAAAATAACACAGACTGCATGGCTTAAATACCTGAGATTTATGTTCTCACAGTTTTGGAAGCCAAAAGTCCAAGATCAAGATGTAGGCAGCCTTGTCTCTTCGAAGGCCTCACTCTCCAGCTTGGAGATTGCTGCTCTCTTGCTGCCTTTTGCATCATTGTCCCATGGTGTACACTTCCCCCTGGTGTCTCTGTGTATCCAAATTGCCTCTTCTTGAAGACACCAATGGCCTTGGGTTGGGACCCATCCTACTGGCCCCTTTTTAACTTAATCACTTCTCTAAATGCTCTATCTCCAAATGCAATCATTTTCTGAAGTTACTGCGTGTCGGGACTTTAGCATATGAATTTTGGGGGAACACCATTTATCCCATTACAGATGGTATTAAGAAATCAGTATTAATTTCCTGGTTTTGATGGTCATATTGTGGTTATGTTAGAGAACCTCCTTGTTTTCAGAATTGTACACTGAGGCATTTGGAAGTGACAAGACATCAATTCCTTTATTCTCAACTGGTTCAGGAGAAAAAAAATTTATTCACTCTATTTTTTAAAAGTAGGATCAATAAAAAAGAGAAGCTTGCAAGTGGTATTATGGAAGAGACATCAAAATCATTCTGAGGAAAGGGGTAAGACAGTGACTTTATTTACTAAGTGACTCCCACATGTTTTTCTAGCTTTAATTCATGTTGAAAAACATAAAGAAAGTGAATAGAGGGAGTTCCTGTCATGGCGAAGCAGAAACGAATCTGACTAGGAATCATGAGATTGAGGGTTCGATCCCTGGCCTCGCTCAGTGGGTTAAGGATCTGGTGTTACTGTGAGCTGCAGTGTAATCACAGATGCAGCTTGGAATTGGCATTACTGTGGCCGTGGTGTAGGCTGGCAGCTGTAGCTCTGATTAGAGCCCAGCCTGGGAACCTCCATATACCACAGCCGCGGCCCTAAAAAAAAAAAAGAATGTAGATGGAATCACTTTCTTGGTCTGTGAAATTTGTCTATGAAGATAAAAACAGAACCATAGGGGAAAAGGAGAGATAAAGTTCTAGTTTAGTGCAGTCAAGAAAGATGAAAGAATTTTGATGCTTGGCACAAAACTTTTTACATCTGCTTCTGATATCTTAAGTGGCTAGTAGAAGAAAATGCAATTGTGGTTGGCTGTGGATAAACAGGTAGCATCAGTATGGACAATAAGTTGAAACAACTTCTGGAGAAGACAGAAGCTAAGTTCAACATCAGTCAGTAATTAATAGCAGCTGGCAGTATATACAGAGAAAATGCTTTTTTTCTTCTATACTGGTCCTTCCTCCTTTGGATATTACTATGACATTTAATTGCACTGAACACAATTAGTTGATCAGTGTCCTGGCCTGTGTGGATGATATTCTGGAGCATATGGGGCAAATTATTATAAAGGACTTACCCTCTGGTGTTTCTGATTAACCAGAAAAAAAAAATGCTTCAGTATTTTTCAGCCAAAGGCAAATATGAAGGCCTGTTTTACAGATCATGATTGAGGAAAAACGTGAATGTCAGGAGGGTGAGAAAATATGACAATCACTCAGCATGAGGTGCTCTCTCCTTCTGGCCCTTCGTGTGCTGTAGACATTCCCCATCCCCTCTCTTGGGCCTCCACTCACTTGACAAACTCCTGGCAGCTGCAAGTACCTAGTAGCCAATAAGGAGACTTTACAAGTTTTGGAGGAGAGAATTGGCATGATCAGACTTGTTATTTAGGTTTCGCTGCTATTTCAGTGATTGACTGAGCCCTAGGCACAACGACTTAGGCCTTCCAAACCATCCTTACTGACACTCCAAGAGCCTGTGTGGAATGCTTCTCTTACAGGTTGCCTAGAACCCTGTACTCATAACTCCTAAAGAAAGCAGATGTATTACAGTGCTCTGCTTGCCTGTCAGGGTTTCCTGCCAGCCTATACATCTCACGTACAGGTACCACATGTTTCTCTGATCACTAGACCTTCAGCACCTACTTCAGTGCTGCATACATACAAGTTTACAGTAACCATTTGATGAATAAATACCTGAAGAAATACTAAAAACCAAAGAGTTTGTAAACTCAGAGATATTTCTTCCACCTGGAGAATCATGCATGGTTTAGGTGAAACTTGAACTGATATTTGAAGTGTGGATATGATCTGTAAGGATAGAGGAGGGGAAGGAATTTTAGGCGGAGGTAGCAGTGTTGTGCAAAGATGCTCAAGAGCAAAATGTGCTGTGAGGCTGACCTGATTTAACTGGATTAAGAGGCTAGTCTGACCAGAATGTACAGTTTTTCAGATGTTGCATTAGATTGTTTTGGAATAAAAATTGGGGACCAGGTTGTAGAGGACACAAATATTACAAGTAGAAATATAAACTCTATGTTGTAGGTCATGATGTTCCAGTAAAATTTTTAAGTAGGAAATTGGCATTTTCAGACTCTGGTGTGGGGTTCACTTATTACTTCAGTACCTGTTTTCTGAGCATCTCTTCTGTCCCAGTCACTGTCTCAGCTGCTGGAGAAAACACATGAAAACTATCATGAAAGGCACACAGACGCAGAAAAGAAAACAAGCCAAGTATCATAGCGTCAAAATAATCTAGTGAGAAGGAAAGAGATATTTACTAAGACACTGGCAGTGGAAATCCTAAGTTATTTTAATAAGCATAAATAATTTTCAGAACAAAGGATTAGATATATATTTCTTTTTTGACGTTTATATGATATCACTTATCCCTACCTGGAAAAGCTATGTGTACTGAGACCAGGCTATCTCAGTTTATAATAGTATCTCAAATCTTCCTGACCTACTTCTCTTCAACTAAATTAAGCACATTTTAACGATATGCATTTAAAAGGTAGAAGCCACTAATTGGGCTCATGAAAGAAAAGGAAAGAATTTTTGTCTCATGAATTGTACAGCCTCTCCCATGCACTCCTGTGTCACTGGTTCTAGAAGGATGGGCATTTTGCATTTCTCCCTTCCTGTGTCTGCGCCCTCTGGTGGAAGAGGTGTTAATGGCTTCTCCTGGGTGATACATTATCTATGCAGGTCTCCGTCTATAGCCAGGGAGAGCTGGAGGCTTAAGGTCTTAATTCAGCCTATTGCAGGGATAGTCTAACTCCAGTAGCCCTTGTTGTGACCAGGGCTCAGGTATTTTAAAAGAGACCCCCAGCCCCTACCAATCAGAGTAAAAGGAGCTTCCAACATTTCTTTCCCTGTAGGCAATAATATCAAAGCAGACTTTCCACCTCATTGATCTCTTTCCTCAGAAGTCTCTGCCAAAGAAATGTGTGCATGGTGGGTCAGGGTTAATTAATATTGATTCACTACTTTATCTACTTTAACTTAGAGAACTGTACCTAATATATTTGATTAAAACATTTCTGTGGCTCCTTGGTTTTGCTGCCCAGTATGAAAAGAGCTTGGATTCGTAATACATTTTGGGCTAAACATATTCAGTTTGATCTTAATCAACTTTCAAGGAAAAAATTATATCAATGTTCTATTTTTTGTAATAATGGTAGGATGACTTGTGTAATCATCCAGCCAGTTTGTGGGGAGGCAGGCTCTATCTCTGTTCACCACGCGGTATGCCCTCTAGGATGCATATCCACTAAGAGACAGGTCTGTTTGCTTTCGCAGCCACCATTTTGTGGATTTCAAAGCAAGCCAGGCTGGTTGCATTGGAGGTCTTGAATGACTTGAATTGAACTGTGTCCCACATGTGGCTCTGGACTACAGATTCCTTCTTGGTGATGGCTGTTCAGCGTCCCCTTCCTTGCAAGCGTCCCACTGCTTTACTTTCTTATTCTACTGCCTAAGAATTGCATATAAAACAAAGGACTTTAAGGAATATTTTCCATATGGTTAAACTGGTAAAACTAACACTGAGTTGGCAGCTACTGGAATTATAGGCATTGTGATTAGAAGAAAAAAATGATTTTCTGGGATGACCACCTTGTCCTTCCTGCCTTGATGCAGTGGTGATGAATGTTCCAGACAATGTTAGACTTATTTGGCTTTCTTTTTCATTCCATCACAGGCCCAGGAGTCAGAAATTGCTCTTGTGTTATCAAAAATCAGTTGGGCCACCTGGGCATACTTCCATGGTGATTAATACATGCTTAAAACCCAGATCCCAATTTTTTAAAGTATTTCTTAAGTATTAGCACAAGAGTTGCACTAAAATATTATCAATGCCAATCATTGAATGTGTTCATTTTTAAAATATATATAGAAAAATACAGTATCATTATACTCTGAGCAGTTTACAATTTTAAAGGTAATACATTGGAGGTGAAGTTCCAATTGCATGTGTGTGTTTGCAACCAAAATAATGCAAAATCATAAGAAACATTGAAAATATGGAAGGTGCTAGTGAAAAGAGTGGTACATTGAATAATAAGAAAAAAATATGTATTTTTTGGACTGCTGGCCTCATCTTTTTTTCAGAGGAGATTGGTGTTTTTTTTTAAAAAAGGCAATTGTTTCTAAAATGAAAAAGGAAAATCTCAAAAGCAAATTCAGGTTTCTATGAAATATTTTTAGCATTAATAAATTAACCAAAGCTTGATAATAAATCACTGTACACCTGCTGAGTGCCTGCTAAGTTCCATGGATTGATAACAGTTCCTTATATATGTTAACTCACTTCATCCTCAGACAGTCCTATGTGTTATATACTATTACTATCCTGATTTTGCACGTAAGGAAACTGAGGCATTGAGATGTCTTGCCCCATCAGACACTTAATAAGAGTCAGAGTAATTCTTTGAAGCCCAGCAGTCAAGGATAGAACTTGTGTCCTCACCACTGTGCTGAGTGCATTTGCTCCTCTGAGCTTTGAAACTCTGGGACCCACGCTTGCCAGGGTGAGCTCCCAGGAGCCAAGAGGCAGACAGTGTGGGAGCATCAGCTGTTTAGAGGGCTCTCAAGTACTTGAGCTGATGCCATTTTACAGTGCAAGGCAGCAGAAATGAGAGACGGGGGAAGGTCTAAGAGGCCTCACTAGAGTTATGTTACCATAAGCATAAATGTGCAGAATGTTGTAAAGTTACCAGAAGAAATTCATTTCCGCTGAGACCAAAATAGCTCTTCCATACTGAAAGATGAAAACAAACCCTTCTGTTGAAGTCTCTCCACTGTTTCCTGTCAGAGGATACTCTTGCGTCACAGTCACCTTTAAAGAAGTTAGGTCTCCATCTTGGTGACTTGGACTGGCAAAATATATTATGGGCCATGTTATGCTTTGGATGTTTGTGTCTTCCAAAATTCATACGTCGAAATTCTCTTGCCGATGTCTTAGTTGGTAGGGCTCCATGAAGATTTAATGACCTTGATAGGTGGGACTCTGAAAGGCGCTTGAGTCCTGAGGGTGGTATGTCATAAATGGGATTAGTGCCCTATGAAATAAAAAGGGGTCCAGCGATATCCCTTGTCTATCAGAATGTGAGGACACACTAAAAATTCTAGGCCAGTGAAGAGGGCCCTCACCCAACCATACTGGCACTTTCATCTTGGATTTCTGGCCTCCAGAACTGAGAGAAATACAATTCTTTTGCTTATACTGTCTGTAGTATTGTGTTACAGTGGCCTGAACAGAATAAGGTGGGCTGGGTTGTGAAATGGAATATTTAAGGTATACTTAGCCAAGGAATTTTGTATTTCTACTTTCTCAACCTTGTTTAGTTTTAAACTTCCAATTATTCCTGGAACGATCTGAACTTATTTCTCCTTATTTCTTCCTTTGTCAATTTCCTCTTGCATTTTTTCTTTTTATCTGGTTACACATTTTATTAGGATATATATGTACACACCTTCTCAGATTCCTTTCCCATATACGTTATTATACAATATTGAGTAGATTAGCCTATACTATATAGTAGGTTCTTGGTACCTATCTATTTTATGTTAGCAGTGTGTATATGTCAATACCAACCCCCTAATTTATCCCTCTCCCATGTTTTACTTCTGGTAACCAAAAATTTGGTTTCAACGTCTTTGAATCTTTCTGTTTTGTAAGTCATTTTAAATTATGTTTATTAAATTCCACATATGAGTAATTTCCTAGTATATTTGTTTTTGTCTTTTACTTCACTTAATATGATAATTTCTAGATCCATAGATGTTGTGGCAAATGGCGTTATTTCATTCTTTTATGGTAGAGTAATATTCCATTGTATTGTATACCACATCTTCTTTATCTATTCCTCTGTTGATAGACATTTAGGTTGCTTCCATGTCTTGGCTGTTGTAAACAGTGTTGCAATGTACACTGGGGTGCGCTTATCTTTTTGAATTGTTTTTCTCTGGACATATACCCAGGATTTGGGTTTCTGGATCATATTGTGGCTCTGTATTTAGGTTTTTAAGGACCATCCATACTGTTCTCCACAGTGATTGCACCAGCTGTCTTTCCCACCAACAATGCCTCTTGATGTTTCTTGATCCTCCAGAAATTTTGTACACTCCAGGCTGGCACTCAGCAGACACCTGACAGCCTCATTGTCAGTGCCCAGGCCACTCCTGTGGTTAATTACGTTGATTATCATTCCCACTCATACCCTACCATTGTCCTTCTTTAATTCACTGATTGTTCCCTAACTACTTTTCAAGAATTCTCAATATCCAGAAAGGTGGACAATAAAATAGGTGAAGATGAGCATTAGCTATTCTTCTATCCCCTAATCAATATAGAACTACAAATCTCATCTTTTTCCTGATATAGCCATGAACACCAATGTGAAAATATAGATCATCCAAGAGCCGGTATATTCAATGGCCAAGGACTGATTTTGTTGTAATAATGTTTGCCTTACTCCTCAACATTCAGAGGAGCATGCATCTTTAGTGCTGTGAGGGATCTGGGCAGTCATAAAAGCAATATCTTCCTCTTATTGGTAAATATACAAAGGCCAGAGTATTTAACTGAGACACTGAAGGTCATGGAGATTGTTCATGGAAGAGTTAGGAATAAAAATATTAGATAAATGCATGTAAAAGCTTTAGGCCACAATTGAAGGACTGATATATAACACATGCAGAGTGCCTACTGAGTGTCAAGCTAAATTTAGTGTACTTAACATTAACATGTAGTTTAACAAATAAACATAATTTTTATAACCGTTTTATGTGGCAATTACTATTATTTCTATCTTACAGATAAGGAAGTGATTCAAAGAGAGGTTATTTAACTTACACCTGTTTTCCCAGATATTGAGCAGCAGAAATGAGATGATATTCTAGGAATTCTAGCTTAGGTGTCTATACTGTTAGTCACTGAACTTATCTCTTTCCCTTAAATTTGTACCAGCTATTTCTTATCAACAGATCATCTCTGCTTGCATCCTTTTTGAGAAAAGTTTTTGCTCTTAATCTAGGTTTCCAGAATATACTTGTGCCTTGACTAAAACGAGAAAATTTTTCAGAGAATGTAAGGTATGTGTAGGAAGAAAAAATACTAAATACCTTTTTTGCCCATCACTGTGTACTTGCAACAATAATTATGAGCTGTGGACACTATTGTTAAGAGATTATTTTCACTTGTGTAAACTAAAATTATACAAAAGACGCAACAGAAAATATTTAGAAGTCATAATCAAAGAAATGACAACTAAAACAGATGTTTTGACAACACCATTTATTCAGCAAATATTTATTAAGCAGCTTCTCTACATTATAGTTCATTCTGGTCATGAGGCTTTGTGGTGAACAAATCCACAAAGATCCTCTCTACTGAGGGAGCTTAAATGCCAGTGGGAGAAGACATTCAAAGAACAACAATAAAACAGCAACAAGACAGGTAATAAATAGGTAAATCCTTATTATGTTAGAAAGTGAGGGTATTGGGACTTGGTAGGACTTGAGAGGAAGTTGGTAGTTGGCATTTATGTAGAATAGAATAGATTTGTTTGAAAAGCTGACATTTGAACAAAAACTTTGACAGAGATGGAGCTATTTGGAATAAAAGAGGACAACTAAGTGTGACTCTCCCTATGACAAGGAGTTCTGTGTGGTATGGTCAACATACAGCCATCCTGTGTTGTTGGAATAGGAGGGTGAGAAGAGTAGTTGGAGATAAGATCCAGGAGGCAACAAGGGCCAGATCAGACCAAGCACTGCTGGGCTTTTGTTGTAAGAGAAAAGGGGAAGCCATGGGGAGGTTTGGAGATGAGTCAGTTTACATTTCTGAAAAGTCATTCTGATTTGTGCATTGATAAGACTGTGGCAAGGTAGGGTAGAATCTGAGACTGCTGTCAGAAGGCTATACCAACAATGTCAGCCAGAAATCACACTGACTTCTAGGGTGGGAACAGGAGAGGGAGTCAGAGGTGGTCAACTTCTTAATATAATTTGACATTAGTGACAGAAAGATTTCCCGACATGTTTATGCCATGACTTGAGAGAAAAGATGGACTCGATGATCCCTTTTATTTATTTATTTTTTTGGCTCAAGCAAGTGGACAATGCAATGGTCATCAACTTAGAGAAAGAAATTTCCTGCAGCACATGCTTTGGGGAAGGGATGTCTCGTTCAGTTTTTGTAGATGATTTTGAGGTGGATATTAGACTTCCAAGTGGAGATGTCAAGTAGGCAGGTGAGATGTGACAGAGAGAAGTCAAATTTGGAGAGACAAAATTTGGAAGTTTGTTGGCCATGTAGATGATCTGAGAAGCCACGAGATGTGGAGGGAATGTGCATTGGTAGAAAACAGGGATGGTCAAGACTCAGTCCCATGCACAAATGTGAGGGGTTGAAAAGAGAACTCAGCAGAAGAATCTAAGAAAGAACAATCAGTGAATTACAAATGACTCCAAACTATATGAAATTCCAGAAAACAAGAGACTAATGAGAGCTGATGAGGAGAGAGGGATCAACTGAGTGGACTTCTGCTGAGAGATCGTTGAAGACAGATCAGTGACCTTTAGATTCAGCAACATGAAGGGCAATGGAGACATTTTCTTAATTTTGTGGAGAGACGAGTGCAAATTAGACTGGAGTGGATTAAGCAGAGAAGGGGAGAAGAATAGAAGACAGCAAGGATCATAACTCTCTTAGGGGGAATATGCATATTATCTATATTATTTTTATATATTTATAAATACATATTTATATTTCTCATATCTATATCTATCCATATATGAGAAAATATAGCTAGATAAAAAAGGAGCAGAGATTTTATAAAAGTCAAGAATGAGAATGACCAAATGCTCCTCTCCTTCTTACATGTTAATTCCTTATATGGTTACTTGGTTATAGTCTGAATATACCTGCATAGTGGACAATACTGGATAAAGTCACACTCCTGTGGCAGGGGGTGTGTGTTTGAGGAAACTGCATGCTAGTGACTCCTAGAAAAATTGCTTAAAGAACACCAGCCAGACAGTCTAACACACCTCTACAAGGCGGCGCTATTTTGGTGAATTCATTACAACCTAACGGTCAGATCTGAATTCATAATAGTGAAGCTGAATGGCAATACAAATTTAGTTATTTAAATTAGGCACATTTTCTTCTGATTAATCCCAGAGAGATGAACATATTTTGTCATTTTCGTCTTCAGTTTTTTAGTCTATCTCCCTTTTCCTCATATATTCTTCAAGTTCTCTGAACACAGTCAAACATAATTATTTTAATGTGTGTTTCCTTAGTTACAGTCAAACCCAGTCATGCCTCCCTGGGAGAATTCTCGGGTCACTTTGATCAGGCTGCAGGTGCATAGAGTGTCTCAAATAAAGCAACTTGGACAAATGTGATGATTAGGCCTATTCTGCATTTTGATACTCCCTAATTAATTTGACACAGGGTAATTTTAGTATAGTACTGCGGGAACTTTGTGTACTTCTTTTTTTTTTTTGTCTTTTTGCCTTTTTTATGTAGAACCGCACCCACGGGATATGGAGATTCCCAGGCTAGGGGTCTAACAGGAGCTGTAGCTGCCGGCCTTCACCACAGCCACAGCAATGCGGGATCCGAGCCGCGTCTGCACCTTCACCACAGCTCACGGCAACGCCGGATCCTTAACCCACTGAGCAAGGCCAGGAATCGAACCTGCAACCTCATGGTTCTTAGTTGGATTTGTTAACCACTGAGCCACGAAGGGAACTCCTACTTCTTATGCTGTTCATGGGGAGTGGCTGGATTATTCTTTAAAAATATGGCCAGTTTGGAAGTTCATCATCCAGGGGCCAGAGAGAAATTCATAAAAGCCAGAAGCCAATATTTTCCATATTGCTAGGTTCCCCTTTAATATGTTTACAGCACATATTTAGGCTTGTGCTTCTGGAGAAGAAGTACTAAATGGCACCTATTAGATGACAGTCCATGAAGAAGTAGCATTCTCTATGAATATTGATGTATTTGATTATCAGTACAGATCTGAGAAAAATAAACTTAGCAAAATATATTTTAAGAGTTCCAAAGGGCATAGTCTAGGGTACCATAACTATCCTATATATGGTGCCCTAGACACCATAATAGGCTCTGTGATGCAGTAAAATCACAAGCTATCTACCTATCTCCTCTATCTACCTATCTCCTCTATCATTCATTCTCTGAAGGGGTCATCCATCCTCAAGTCCACCTCATTGTGTTGGTAGTCACTGCAGTTACACCCATCATGCCTCCATGAAAGATAGAAGGATTTGTGCCAGCTGAATTATACCTCCCAGAAGCCTTACCTAAAACTTCCACTCACATCTCATTGGCTACAACTGATTCTTGCTAAGAAAGATGGAAATGTAGGATTTTATAACTAGGCACTGTGCCATCGCAGCAGAATCAAGGTTTTCTTATTAAGAAAGAAAAGAATGGATGTCGCATAGACAATAAAATTTTCCCACAGTTGGACTCAATTATGAGCAGTCCAAAATGCCAAATATTTTTAGAAATCTGATAAACTATATATTTCAATGCTTTAATTTCAATTCAGTTTTTATGCCTGTGATTTTATTTTTCTTTAAATATTCTTGATTTGTTTCTGCCACTTCTGTACTTAACTAGATTTTAAGAGTCTTGCTTAAGTATTGACAGCTATCTTTAGACATATCATTTATACAGAGAGATGATTTTCTCCTTTGTTGCTTTGACAGTTATTTTGCAAGGCCTATACTGTTAATAGCTGTTCCCGTAAATTTATGTCGTGCTTTAGGCAAAATGAATTGTTTGTTTCATATGTAGTTTTCCATATAGTGAGTTTCATCTCATTATGCTAAAGACCATGATAAATTCATTAGATTTCTGTGTAATCTATTATTCCACAGTTCAAATGATTTATATGTCAATAATTATGATTATTCATTTGGTCCTTCTTCATTTGTTTTTTTTTGCAATCATTTTCCAAATGTGAGAAGATAACATTTCTACTTACATAGTTCTGAAAACAACATTTTCTTTCTTTTGTTTTTGTTTTTGTCTTTTTGCCTTATCTAGAGCCGGACCCACAGCATATGGAGTTTCCCAGGCTAGGGGTCTAACAGGAGCTGTAGCTACCGGCCTTCACCGCAGCCACAGCAACGCGGGATCCAAGACGCGTCTGCAACCTACACCACAGCTCACGGCAACGCTGTATCCTTAACCCACTGAGCAAGGCCAGGGATTGAACCCACAACCTCGTCGTTCCTTGTCAGATTCGTTAACCACTGAGCCTTGAAGGGAACTCCTGAAAACAATGTTTTCTTTCTAATTTCCCTGTTTTAGATAGTCTTATGCTCATGTTAATAGCAATCCTATAAGGGTGTGATCCTTTTGTCTTTCTGTTATGTTAAGATAGAATAATAAACATTTATAAAAATATCCATCTCTATGGGAACTAAAAATCCAGTTTTAGACCAAGTTAAATAAGTAATTAATAGTATGTGCTTACTGAATACATACTCTATTTCAAAGTACTAATGCTGCACAGACATACAAATATCAATGTTTAAAGTCCTAATTTAATGAAAAAACATGTAAGCCAATAAACACAATGCAGGGTGATGAGTGTTGTAATTGTTGTATATAGGAGCACCAGCTAAAACACTGGTCCAGCTACCTGAATAAAATGTTGGAATAGAAGGACTGGAGCTCAACTTTCACAAAAACAGCAAAACTACAGTCAAATGTTGAACAGCCTTTGGTCAAATGGACTGGAAACTTTCAAAAAGATATCCTACTCCAGAAGACAAAGAAGAGGTCACATAAAGAAGTAGGAGGAGTGATTACATGATATAAACACCCCATACATCCCAGATGGGAAGCCCACAGACTGGAAAGTAACTGTATCACAGAGACTCGCCTACACTCTCAGACTGAGAGTTCTGAGTCCCATGTCAAGTCTCCATGCCTGGAGATCTGGCATTGGGAGAAAGAGCCCTCAGAGCATCTGGCATTGAAGGCCTGTGGGGCTTGTGTGCAGGAGCTCCATGGGACTGGCGGAAACAAAGACCACATTCTTGAAAGACACACACAGACTTTCACATGCATAGGGTCCAGGGCAAAGCAGAGAATCCATAGGAATCTGGGTTGGACCTGACTGTAGTTCTTGGAAGACCTCCTGGGAAAACAGGGGCTAACTGTGACTCATTGTGGGAGAAGGATATGGAGGAAAAGCTCTTGGGGATATTCAACAGCTTGCATTTCTCTGGAGGTGGCCATTTTGGGAAAATCTGACCCCACCCATCAGTGCTGAGAAGCCCTAGGCCAAACAATAATCCAGGTGGGATCACAGCTCCACCCAACAGTAAACAGGATGCCTAAAGACCACACCAGGCACAGAGCTGCCTCTAATCTCACCCAGAGACAAAGCCCCACCTACCAGAGGGATAGGAATCAGCCCCACCTACCAGTTGGCAGGCACCAGTCCCTCCCATCAGGAAGCCTACAGCAACCCCCTGTACCAACTTCAGCCACAAGGGGGGCAGACACTAGAAGTAAGAGTGGCTACAACTCTATTGTCTGCAAAAAGGCCACCACACCAGAAACCTATAAAAATGAAAAGGCAGAGAATTATAACTCAGATAAGGGAGAAAGAAAAAAAATCAGAAAAACAGCTAAGTGATCAGGACATTATCAGCCTCCAGAAAAAAGACTGTAGACTGTGGATGCTGACGATGCAAGACATTGGAAATAAACTGGAGGCAAAGATTGATAATTTACAGGAAACACTGAGCAAAGAAATATAAGATTTAAAACAGATGCAAAATACAATAACTGAAATTAAAAATTCACTAGAAGCAACCAACAGCAGCATACAGGAGGCAGAAGAATGAATAATCAAGGTGGAGGACAGACTAGTGGAAATTACTAATACAGAACAGAAAAGAGAAAAAAGATTGAAAGGAAATGAAGAGAGTCTCAGAGAACTCTTGGACAACTTTAAATGCACCAACATCTGTGTTATAGGGGTGCCAGAAGGAAAAGAGAGAGAGAAAGGGACACAAAAAATATTCAAAGAGATAATAGCTAAAAAATTCCCTAATATGCGAAAGGAACCACTCACTCAAATCCAGGAAGCACAAGGAGAAACATATAAAATAAACCCAAGGAAGAACACCCTGAGATATATATTAATCTAATCAAAATTAAAGACAAAGAGAAAATATCAAAAGCAGCTAGGGAAAAGAAACAAATAACATACAAGAGAACCTCAATAAGTTTATCAGCAGATTTTTCAGCAGAAACTCTTCAGGTCAGAAGGGAGTGGCATGATATACTTAACGTGAGGAAAGGAAAAAAATCTCCAACCAAAATTACTTTACCCAGCAAGGCTCCCATTTAAATTTGAAGGAGAAATCAAAAGCTTTACAGAGAAGCAAAAGCTAAGGGAATTCAGCAACACTAAACCAACTTTACAACAAATCCTAAAGGAACATCTCTAGGCAGAAAAGAAAAGGCCACAACCAGAAACAAAAATACCACAAATGACATGGCTCACCAGTAAAGGTATATATACAGTGAAGATACAAAATAAACCATGCACAGTTATGCTACCCAAATCATAAATCATGAGACAAGGAGGGTACAAATGCAGGATATTGGAGATGCACTCACAATTAAGAGACCAATGACTTAAAACCATCTCATATGTGTGTGTGTGTGTGTATATATATATATAGACCTCTATATCAAAACTTCAGGGCAACTGCAAATGAAAAATCTACAACTGATACACAAACAAACAAGAAAAATCAACTCAAATGCAACATTAAAGATAGTCACCAAACCACAAGAGCAGAGAACAAGGGAAGAAAAAATAACAACAAAAACAAATCCAAAACAGTTAATAAAATGGCAATAAGAACATACATATAAATAATTACCTTAAATGTTAATGAGCTAAATGCCCCAACCAAAAGACATAGACTGGCTGAATGGATACAAAAACAAGATCCAAATATATGCTGTCTTCAAGAGACCCACTTCACTTTTAGGGACACATACAAATTGAAAGTGAGAGGACTGAAGAAAATACTCAATGCAAATGGGAATCAAAAGAAAGCTGGAGTAGCAATGCACATATCAGACAAAATAGAGCTTAAAATAAGGAAGACAAGGAAGGGCACTACATAATGATCAAAGGATCAATCCAAGAAGAAGATATAATAATTTTAAATACCTATGCACCCAACATAGGATCACAATATATAAGGCAACTGCTAACAATCTTTAAAGGAGAAATTGAAAATAACACAATAATAGTGGGGACTTTAACGCCCCACTTACAGCAATGGATAGATCATCCAGACAGAAAATCAATAAGGAAATAGAAGTCCTGAATGAAGCATTAGACCAGATACACTTAATAGACATTTATAGGACATTCCATCCCAAAGCAACAGAATGTACATTCTTCTCACGTGCACACGGAGCTTTCTCTAAGACTGATCACATCCTGAGCTACAAATCAAGCCTCGATAACTTTAAGAAAATTGAAATCCTATCAAACATCTTTTCTGACCACAACACTATATGACTGGAAATCAACAACAAGAAAAAAACTGCAAAAAAATACAAACATGTGGAGACTAAACAAGATGCTACTAAATAACCAACAGATCAATGAAGAAATCAAAGAAGACATTAAAAAATACCTAGAAACAAATTACAAAAAAGACATGACAGTCCAAAAACCTATGGGATGCAACAAAAGCAGTTCTAAGAGGAAAGTTTATAGCAATACAAGCCTACCTCAGGAAACAAGAAAAAGCTCACATAAACAACCTAACTTTACATCTAAAGCAGCTAGAGAGGGAAGAACAAACAAGACCTAAGTTAGTAGAAGGAAAGAAATCATAAATATCAGAGCAGAAATCAATGAAATAGAAATGAAGAAATCCACAGAAAAGATCAATGAAACTAAAACCTGGTTCTTTGAAAAGATCAACAAAATCAATAAACCCTTGGCCAGCCTTATCAAGAAAAAAAGAGAGAGGACACAAATCAATAAAATTAGAATTGAAAAAGGAGAAGTAACAAGAGACATCACAGGTATACAAAGAATCATGAGACTACTATATGCAACTATATGGCAATAAAATGGAAAAGCTAGAAGAAATGGACAAGTTCTTAGAAAAGTGCAATCTTCCAAGACTAAACCAAGTTGAAATAGAAAAGATGAATGGACCAAACACAAGTCCTGAAACTGAAACTCTGATTTAAAAACTTCCAACAAACAAAATCTGAGGACCAGATGGCTTCATAGGTGAAATCTATCAAACATTTAGAGAAGAGCTAACACCTATCCTTCTGAAACTCTTCCAAAAATTTCCAGAGGAAGGAGCACTCCCAAACTCATTCTACGAGGCCACCATCACCCTGATACCAAAACCAGACAAAGATAGCACAAAAAGAGAATTACAGGCCAATTTCACTGATGGACATAGATGTAAAAATCCTCAACAAAATACTAGCCAACCGAATCTAACATACATTAAAAGGATTGTACATCATGGGTCAAGTGGGATTTATCCCAGATGCAAGGATTCTTCAATATCTGCAAATCAATCAGTGTGATACATCACATTAACAAACTGAAGAAAAATAACCATATGATCCTCTCAGTAGATGCAGAAAAAGCCTTTGACAAAATCCAACACCCATTTCTGATAAGAACCCTTCAGAAAGTGGGCATAGGAGGAACCTACCTCAACATAATAAAGGCCATCTATGACAAACCCAGAGCTAACATCATTCTTAATGGTGAAAAGATGAAAGAATTCCTGCTGAGATCAGGAACAAGACAAGGTTTTCCATTCTCGTCACTACTATTCAACACAGTTTTGAAAGTCCTAGCCAGGGCAATCAGAGAAGTAAAATACATAAAAGGAATCCAAATTGGAAAGGAAGAAGTAAAACTATCACTACTTGCAGATGACATGATACTATATCTAGAGAATCCTAAAGACTCTACCAGAAAACTGCTAGAGCTCCTTAATGAATTTGGCAATGTTGCAGGATACAAAATTACTACACAGAAATCGATTGTGTTTCTATATACTAACAGTGAAAGAACAGAAAGAGAAATTAGGGAAGCAATCCCGTTTACCATCACATCAAAAAGAATAAAGTACTTAGGAATAAACCTACCTAAAGAGACAAAAGTCCTGTACTCTGAAAACTATAAGATGCTGATGAAAGAAATCCAAGATTACACAAGTAGATGGAAAGACATACCATCTACTTGTGTGTAATTGGATAGGAAGAGTCAATATTATCAAAATGAATGTACTACCATAGGCAATCAACAGATTCAATGCATTCCCTGTCAAATTACCAAGGAAATTTTTCATAGAACTGGAACAAAGTGTTTTCAAGTTTGTTTGGAAGCACAGAAGACCCAGAATAGCCAAAGACATCCTGAAAAATAAAATTGGAGCCGGAGGAATCAGGCTGCATGACTTCAGACTATGCTATAATGCTACAGTCATCAAAACTGTTCAGTACTGACACAAAGACAGAAATTAGATCAGTGGAACAAGTTAGAAAGCCAAGAATTAAAACCACACATCTCTAGTCAAGTAATCTATGACAAAGGAGGCAAGAATATACAATGGAGAAAAGACAGCCTGTTCAATAAGCAGTGCTGGGAA
Source organism: Catagonus wagneri (assembly GCA_004024745.2). Lineage (NCBI taxonomy): Eukaryota > Metazoa > Chordata > Mammalia > Artiodactyla > Tayassuidae > Catagonus > Catagonus wagneri. The sequence goes on along the minus strand of PVHT020000078.1, from coordinate 1,907,543 downwards.
AACCGGGCAGCCACATATAAAGGAATGAAACTAGAACACTTCCTAACACCATATACAAAAATGAACTCAAAATGGATTAAATACCTAGATATAAGACCAGATACTATAAAACTCTTAGAGGGAAACATAGGCCAATCACTCTTTGACATGAATGACAGCAACATCTTCTCAGATCCACCTTTTAGAATAATGACAATAAAAATAAGCAAATGGGACTTAATTAAACTTAAAAGTTTCTGCACAGTAAAGGAAATGCTAAACAAAATGAAAAGACAATCCACAGAATGGGAGAGAATATTTGCAAATGAATCTACTGATAAGAGATTAATCTCCAAAATTTATAAACACCTTCTGCAGCTTAATATCAAAAAACAAACAACTCCATGAAAAAATGGGCAGATCTAAACAGAGATTTCTCCAAAGAAGACAGATGGATGCCCAAAAAAAACACATGGGAAGATGTTCAATGTCACTAACTATTAGAGAAATGCAAATCAAAACTACTCTGTGGTACCACCTTACACCGGCCAGAATGGCCATCATCAAAAAGTCTACAAACAAGTGCTGGAGAAGGTGTGGAGAAAAGGGAACCCTAATACACTCTTGGTAGGAATGTAAATTGGTGTAAACACTGTGGAAAACAGTATGGAGATTCCTCAGAAAACTAAAAATAGAATTACCATTTGATCCAGCAATCTCACTACTGGGCATCTATCCAGAGAAAACCATGACTTGAAAAGACACATGTACTTCAATGTTCATTGCAGCATTCTATACAAGAGCCAAGACATGGAAGCTACCTAAATGCCCATCGATAGAGGAGTGGATAAAGAACATGTGGTACATATACACGATGGAATATTACTCAGACATTAAAAGGAAAGAAATAACGGCATTTGCAGCAACATGAATGGACCTAGAAATTACCATTTTAAGTGAAGTCAGTCAGACAATGAGACACCAACATCAAATGCTACTACTTACATGTGGAATCTAGGGAAAGGACACAATGAATTTCTTTTCAAAACAGATACTGACTCACAGAATTTGAAAAAATTTTTTTCCAAATGAGACAGGTTGGTGGGGTGGGGGGATGCACCGCGGGTTTGGGATGAAAATACTATAAAATTTGGTTGTGATGATTGTTGTATGGCTATAAATGTAATAAAATTCTTGAGTAATTAAAAAAAAAGAAACCCAATGAATGGGAGAAACTCTTTACAAAAAATGCAACAGACAAAGGCCAAATCTCCAAAATATATAAACAACTCATGCAGCTCAACAAGAAAAAATCAAACAACCTAATTGAAAAATGGGCAGAAGTCCTAAAGAAACATTTCCCCGAAGAAGTATCTATTAACTCTTTCTGAGTTAACTTCTCATAACAAAAATATTGGTCTTATGAAACACCAAAATACCTAATAACATGTATAAATTTCAAAATCATCATGATAAGTGGAAGAAACCAGCCACAAAATTCCACGTACTGTATGATTTCATTTATACAACATTCTAGAAACACAGATCTATGGCTTCGAGAATCAGATCAGGGACTGTGGTGGGTGAAGGGACTGACTATAAGGGGTAAAAAAGAAGTTTTCATGGTGATACAATTATTCCATATTTCTTTTGTGGTACTACTTAGATGATTTTATATTCTGGCAAAAACTTTGAATCAAATTGTACACCTGAAAAGGCTGGTTATACTAATGTAAGTTATATGTCAGTAGATTTCAATTTTTTAAAATAAAAGTATAGCTGATTTACAATGTTGTGCCTATTAATAAATCTGACTTTTAAAAAAAGTAAAAAAAACAAAAAAAAACACTCGTTCATTTCCAGGAACATCTCTCTTTGGAAGAATCAAAATATTGGTTCTGAATACTCACATTCTCTCAGAGTTAACTGTGAATGTGAAAAAAAAAAAAGTGCCAGGGTCTCATTCCTAGAGATCTAGAGATTTTTTGAATGATTCCAAAGAACAGATAGGTAGCAGATAATATTAGATTAAAGAAAGTGATATTCATGCTGATTTTTGAGAGTAGGATATTTTTCCCAGAATAGAGCTTATCAGGCAAATTTAGTAGCTGGTACAGTCAGCAAAGGAGGCACTCTAAGAGTTTCAGTGTGGTAGGAATCACAGGGAAGGTATAGGCATGTTTTGGAAGTGACCAGCATTAAAAGAACTCATATGTTGCCACAAGAAAGAGTTTGAAACTATTCCATAAACCAGCATTAATCAAATAGTGTTCATAAGCATTTATGCCTGTCTCCTCTCTGCCCAGATTTTGTGAAGCAGGTTAAAGAAATACTGAATATTTATGAATTTAATATCTTCTTGGATATTAAAAATGTCTCTGCAATCAAAGTATTTTAAGAAACCTGCATTTAAGGAAAGCAGTTACATCCACAATTTCCTAAACTTCCTTGCTCAGGGAATTTTGTTTCTTTGTCCCAACACCATTTTGGATTTCAGCTGATATTCCGTGGAGCATAGTATGGAAGACACTCTTATAGACTATGTAGCAGGCATTGAATACGGCATCAAATCAATGTGCAATGTGTTTCCCAAATCCATTTTAGTGACTTTTTAAGTTGGGAAGTTAGCAAGAATGAAGGCCTGAAACCAGGCTATTGACTCAGTCCAAAAAGGGGATCATGCATTTCTGAGCAAATCAGTGTTAGTGGAAGAAAAAAAAAAGAATGGATTTGAGATGTATTTAAGACAGAAGAATATTTGTGGGTAGCAGACAAGAGTTACTTGTGTATGGGTATTTAGGTCCAGATAACTGTAGGAGAGACTAGGGGATGTTTACGTGGGGATTCTTACAGATCTGAAGAAGATAATCAAAACCTTAGGGAAGACGCTATATCTTGGAACGGAGAAAGACGAATGCCTATTAGTAGTTTTCAAAGTATCATGTCGTGAGTTAGTGATAATGCAGAGCAAATATTTTAGCTTTAAATCAAATTATTTCCCTTATAAAAACATTTGATTGTAATATATTTCAGTAAGAAAAGTACAGTTTTTGACATAGTGTGTTTTATAAACATCTCAGGAACATATGTATTTTGTCAGTGGGTAGTATAGCAGGGTGAGATTGAGAAAAATCTTGTGAACTGTCAGCCTGAAGGAGGAAGATGTGGCAGAAACGTGATCTGAGAACCAGCACTCTGAGGAGGCTCTGGGAACCAAAAGATGACAGTGCAGGGTTTCTGCAGCGCGTGTGGTGGAGAGGAGAGAAGCAAGTCTTATTGGTTAGCTCTGTTTTTAACACCTCCATCGACTGTTTAATAGTAAACCTGCAGTATTGAAGGACAAAGGATTCATAAATCTTAAAAAAAATTAATGCTTTATTTATATTTTCTTAACGTTAAATATTCTCAGTCTGGGTGGCATTACCAAATGTTTTTCATTAATCTCAGTTAGATGTTTCTACCACATTAATGAGCTTAGAATTTGGGGATGAGGGAGTTTCCACTGTGGCTCAGTGGGTTAAGAACCTGACATAATGTTGGCGATGATAAGCATTCAATCCCTGGCCTCACTCAGTGGGTTAAGAATTCAGTGTTGCCACTAGCTGCGGTGTAGGCAGAAGCTTGGATCCCACATTGTTCTTCCTGTGGCACAGGCCTATAGCTGCAGCTCCAATTCAACTCCTGGCCAAAAAATTTCCATATGCCACAGGCGAGGCTATTAAAAAAAAAAAAAAAAAAAGAGAATTTGGAGAATGAGTAATTACCATTAAAAACACGTTTTAGAATTTTTATTAGGAGCATAATAATGTAAAAGTAACCATTTAGATGAATGAGTATGCCTTTGACCTTTGACCTATTCCTACATATATTACAACATAGACTGCAAGAGTGTTTCTATGACACACTGTACACTGTAATGTGTCATATAAACACTGACATAATGTAAAGAGATTAAATCAAGATTTCCAAATTCTAGATACTAAAGACTCTCATAAACCTTAGACTAAAGTAAAATTTAGATTATATCTACCCTAAATAATTTAAGTACTGAATACCCAACTTTAATTGAGCTTAAAAAAACTGAGCACTCAAACATGATGGTATGAACATATTGAATGAATGTTCTAATATGAATATATCTGGTTATCTAATGAATCCATGGCAATGTGCAGCAACGTGTGCAAAAGCCCTAATTCTACTCCTTTTCTATTTCATACATTCTGTTGATCATAAGGAAGAGCAGACAGTCTAAAGAATATAGCCCATCTGCTTCTCAGTTTGACTCTCTTTATGCTTGAATGTTTTAAACTAATTTTCAGGCCTTTTGTAAAACTGATCTAAGAAAAAACTTTAAATTTTAAACTTGGCACTGAAAAAGACAGCAAAAAATCCTGATCTCAACTTATTTGTTTTTGTTAAAATATTTGATATTGCATCATCAGTTTGTTTCTTTTCCAAGTGAAATTAATGTTGGCTTTAGAGATTTTCACCATCATAAATACAATAGAAAATGACAGATAAGGACAAAATTTATCTGTTCAGAGGGCAATATGCAGTTAAGCTGTATCTATCCTGATGTAACGGCACGAACCATATTTTCCTTGGAAAAAATCTCTATAATTTATAAATAGATTCCATGTACCAGTTATAAAGTGATCTACTATGTATATTTATTATCCTACTTTTTCCTGACCAACTGATTACCCAAGAATAAAAGTAGTATCTTCTGGCAAAAAAAAGGGATTAAATTAATTTATTTTATGACGAGGAATTAGGCTGTCAAAAAACCCTAAAATTGCTATTATTAATTTAATAATTAGGCTTAAGAGCTTAGTTAAACCTATTCAAATTAAGTTATAATTGAAATTAACAAAACAGAAACAGCATTTTGATTCCTGCCATGCACTGTTCTTGTCAGCTTCCCAGTTTATAGTATTTAAGTATACTACTTTCATTTGAGATTGGGGGAAATCTATGGGAGAAGTTTGGAGAACTATCCATAAAAAAGATACTTTCGTTATTTTCTGTTTAGTTCAACAAAACAATAACAAAAAATGAAATAATCAACAAAACACATTTTCTTAGCTACTTCATCAATGAAATTAATGGTCAATTGGACCATAGGCCAAAAAAAAAAAAAAACCTCTCCATGGTTTATCGCTTCAATAACTGTGGGGGTTGTAATATGTTCCAAAGTAAGCACTGATAAGGATGGATTATTCTCATCTTTAGTTCTTAGGAAGGTTTTCTGCCCCCAGCTCCAAGACATGACTCATGCTGTATGTTGGGAAATGGAGTAAGAAAAATGCAGTGCAGGAGGTGCTTGTGTGTGGGTCATGGAAATAAATTTGAGTTCAGCGGAGCTGTGCGGGAGTGAGGGAAGTAAATACATGTTTCTAATGTCTCCATTAAGGTGAGTCTGTGTTATAGTCCCAAATATCAGACAATTAGACCACTGATAAATATTTCTTGAATTGCCCATGTTTCATAGAATATTTATGGATCTAAAGCCATTTATTTAAAAAAATGACAAACCATAACTAAATTACCTAATTGATATCTTGCTCTTGTGCATTCTGCAATGGTGAAACTTGACCAGAAGAGTGGGAAACACTCTCTACCTACCAAGCAGCCAGAGAGGTGAGAGTCTGTCCTCTAAACCAGCTGCCCAAGTTTGAGCTCATTGCAAGGTCATGATAGAAGTGTTATTAGGGTTTACAAAGGATCTGGCCTTGTCCTGGCTGCCTACCAATTTTCCATGGAGCCCCAGCAAGCACAGTCTAGTATGCGTGTGGGAGCTTTAGTGTATTTTGTTGTACCTTGTGGTGGTCTGAATATTCTTGAATTAATGACACTAAATGTGGAACATAGATCAGTGGCCTCCCACACAGATATCTACAGACCATCCCCAAGAGCAAGTGTTCATTGACTTCTACTAGTTTTACCACTTAATCCAATAAACCTGGTAATATGTTAGCATGTGACACAATGGAAATAAAGTTGCTAACCATTTATCTTAATGTAGGTGAATGATCCTTGATGATCTAGAAGGACACAATACAAACACAAGGGTCTTTTATGACCTTTAGAGATCCTCACTGCTGATTCTGGTCTGTCCTTGTTTGATCTTTGTAGCTTCACATTTGAGAAGTGAGTTACCATATACATGGTCAATCATATGCTTACTTTGTTAAAATATTATAGAGCCCAATATTACAGGAACTAGCAAAGTTGTATTGACATTAGGGCTCTTTATATATTCTGAGAGAAGGATACTTAACACTTCCTGAGCATGTTCATCCCTTTGAAGGAGTTCTGGCCATGGGCAGCTTCTATATTTGGCAAACAACAGTGCTTCCTCATGGTAATGATGAAATCTTTCTCAAATTTCTGCTGTTCTATATTTTATCAATGGAGGAATGATGGAAGTTTATATTTTATTAGAATTAAGCATGTTGTCATTAAGGGTTTTGTTAAACTACGTATCTTCACAACACAATTTTTGTTTTACGAGTTTGAATTCACATTCATGAATATACATCTAGTTCTCAAGTCTTTCTAATCCTGGACTTGAAAGCACATAACATATTATTATAAATACTTTTTCAGTGCAGACATACCAGAAGAGCATTGCTTATGGTTTCCCCAGTCTTTGTCTAATATAATCTGACTTGGGGCTAAATAAAGAAGTATCTACACAATAGTCAATATAAATTAACATAATGTAGCCAAGATGATATTCTCAATTTTCATAGTATTTTGAGTATAATAGCAAGGACCTAATGATCAAAAAGTTTTATTTTTATACACAAGGTTTGAAAAAATTTTCTTACATGTTAACTTTCAGTAAATTGTTGTTTGTGGATAATTCAATAAATCCCAATATCTCACAGCAATGGCTGATTGTACTTACTATATCAGAGCAGCATTTTTGAAATGTTTTACATTTCCTTAATATTTAGATTTAACTCCTCCCATAAGACTGCATACATGTGTAAAATTTATAAAGGACAAATGATATTATAAATGCTTGTTTATAATTTTTGGGGATGTATCAATCACTAAATATACAAAGCTAGGAGGGCTAAGTCCAAGTTATTAATTAATGTATAAGAGCTAGAGTCCTCTTTTTGATGCTTCTACTATGTGTTGTCATTTCTATTAGAATTGAAAATACAACTTTCTCTTGGATGTGAAGGGCTGCTGCTAAAATAGGATGTTTGGAAAAGAAATATCAGGTCTCTCAGACTTCACAGAGCCCTCAAAAGTTGTGTCTGTTTTATGGAGGAGGCTGTTTGGATGCGGAAGACTTCTCAACAACCTGAAAAGCCTGGCTGGACAGTCATTCCCTCTATCTAGAGACAGAAGAGAATATTTCTTGTGGTTTTAGATTGTGCCTTCTGGTATCTGTACACACTGATGGAATAGGGATACTATAACACTAAAAAAAATCCCTTTCTCCCTGCACTCCAATCTCTTTGATCTATATTTATATTCCTGAGTTCATTCTTAAGCCTTCATGGGCTTGAAACAGTAGCCAGGATTGGGTTTCATAAGGTCCAGTATGCAAAAATAGCATGAGGCTAAAACAAATTGTATTACATTGTACCTGTTCGTACCCTTTAATTTATTGATGCTTAGGAACTTAGTTTTTGATCTTTAGGTTCTAACTGCAGCTAGGAGTATACAAATACCATTGTAAACATTAGGTCATTAGCTAGTTCTTGGCTCCTTTATACACTGCAAATTATAAGAAATTTATTTTATAATGGCAGTGGTTGAAAATACAAATGACAAGACACAGCACAATTATTATAATATAATAAATGTTGTTATACTAAAATACATCTTTTAAAAGGCAGCCCTTAGATTTTCTAAAGCAATTTGAATTTTTAGAAACACTGGAAAATGTTGAAAAGTAGTTACCTAATAGAGAAAGAGAATGCATTCAACCACATTTTTTTTTTTGAGAGGGCAATACACTATGGAATATGAATGTACACATTCAGTTTAAAAGGTTTCATTTAAGAATTTTATTAATTAAAAAATTGTAGAAATAAACACTTGAGGGTAACATCAATAAAACCCTATTATGTTAATTTTCATAACAGTAAAAGAATAGATACTGCTATATTCTTTCTAGAGTTTAGGAAACCACGGTTCAGAGCAGCTAAGTTTCACAAAATCACGTAGGTTAAAAATATTCAATTTTAAATTCCAAAGACTACCACTGCCTCCTTAATTTAAGGGAGACGCTGAAAAGAAAAAAAATAAAAGGCCAGATGCTCACAGTGCCAGTAATAACTAGTGCCTTCAGATTCTTCTTTCAGGTAAAACAGGGACTGTTAGAAGGCTTCAAATTCTCACTAGTCGAATTGCCTCTTTCAAATTCTTACTAATTTGGTGTGTTACTTACCTCACTTCAATCATGTGACATTGCTGCCACACCCAAATGTCAGGATATACATGTGTAAGTGTTGTGTTATTTCTTCCAAATCTGAAAATATGCTCTTTGAAAATTGACAATTTTCTTTTAGCAACAATTATATTTTATGGATTCTAAATGTTAACCTATTTTAATTTTAATAGATTTTTGGCATTGTACCTATAGATGACTTTAACTTTCAGAGCACTTTACAAAAATCCATTTATTTCTACAAAAATCTTACACTAAAAACATTCCTATCTGCAAAGAAAAAAAATCCAAATAAAGAATAATCACTGGTGACTTGGTTTAAACCATTTGGCTGATAAATAGAATAGCCCTGGGAATGACTTGTGGTTTCCAATAGTCTTTTATTTTTTTAATCTTTTTAGAATTATATGACTATTTTTTTCTTTTTTTAAAGAAATATTATAGTTGATTGACAATGTTCTGTTAATTTCTGCTGTCTTAATTCTGCTTTCTGAATTCTAAGCTGCCACCTTATATTTCTAGAAATGTACCTTCAGGTATCTTTGGGGTTGAGCTGAATGGGCTTAATGAATGCCTTACTGTTCTGTAGCCACTCCGCGAAGTTTTCTTGGGGACTTCCACCCCCAGGATAACAGGATAGCTTCCCCCATGAATGGGATTTAGAAGATTAGAATCTTGGTGATGACTTGGAGTTCACCTGATCTCCTCCTATTTGTACTTTAGTTTCCCAAGGAATCTTGAGCAGCTGAAGCAAGAGAAAACATATGTATGTTGAGTCATTACTAAGTCAGGTCTCAAAATGAAACACAGTGCTGCCTCATTAAGATAGTTTTTGGAAAATGATAAGCCTATAACATTCTTCATGGAACGCAGTTAGGAAATGGATACTCTTGAGATGCATATAGGCGATATATTCAGTTGATTGTAGGCAGAAAATATGTAAAGAGCATTTTCATTCTTTATTCACTGCTTCCCCACCACTTTGATTTTGAGTACATTTAGAAAAATAAATATTTGTAATGAAGTACAGTCTATAAGACAGAATCAGACATTTGTCCAGATGTATCTTTAAAACCAAAAGGATTTACAAAATATTTTCCACTAGTAATATTAATCTCATGTTTATAAATTTTTCATGCATTTAAGAGAGTTAAATGGCTTTTCAGTATTCAAATTTGTTTATGTACATGTTGAATCTTATTAATACCTAAAGTCTAAAGTGAATTGAGAAATTAGCAGGAAAGTGATAAGAAAATATAATCTGAATTCTTGTAATGTCAATCACATTTCAATTTTATCATTTTTAGGTCCAATTCCTAAGTAATAATTGCCAATAAGATGAGCAATGTTTCTTAGATGTGACAAGCTTTTTATTTGACAATTAGTGTTACATAACTTATACATAATTTATTTTAAAAAATGTGTTTTTATTACTCTCAGGATAAGAAAAATGTCAATTTTCAGATTTTGGCTTCTACCTTTGTGGTGACAAAAAGTAACTTAAAATGATACCTTGGAGTTTCCTGGTGGCTCACTGAGTTAAAAATCCAGTGTTGTTATTTCTGTTGCTTGGGTCACTGCTGTGGTGTAGGTTCAATCCCTGGCCCTGGACTTTCCACATACTACAAGTCCAGCCAAAAAGGAAAATAAAAAAAATAAATAATACCTTAGGCTAATAAATTAAAACTCTAAACTCTGACATTATACAATCATAAATTAAAAGCATGTATTTTAATTACTGTCGATTACATAATTAAATGTAATTATAGTTACTATATAATTGCTCCATACCTGTTGTACGAATATACACCAAACAATGTACACACATCACAAGCATCACTTTTTGAATGTTATATTTGGTAAATAATGAACAAATATTTTTATTTTCATCATGCTTTCCATCTACATTCCTGTAACATATCCGTCTTTTCACTGGAAGTTTATACATTTATATTATTTGCATTATTTAAAATAATATTTAAAGTGACTTCGTAAACCACTGATTCTACTTTCCTCATGTGATCAGTGTCATACTATTCTGATAATACATGGTAAAAACTTGGTATCTAAGTCAGTCAACTGGGGGAAGACAATTTTAGATTTTAGAACCTTCGCATAACTAAGAAGCCTTCTTATTTTATGTCAAAAATAATGTTGCAAATCTTTTATAACCCCAGTGATAAATACTTGCTTTCTTTTTTCTGTGCTTAATAATCTAAGGGTTTCTTTTGATAGCAGAAAAATTATATAATACATTTTTTATCTCTGCACTATACTTAATGAAGATTATACACAGAACCTTTTTTATGTGCTTATTTTATTCTAACTGGCCAAGAAATGGAGACTATTTAAATAAGTTGCAGTGCATTCATAAATAAAAAACATTTAATTACTTGCTATCAAAATATTTTTGAAGGTCATTGCTTACCTGGGAAATGATTGTCTTGAAATAATCACTAACAATAAATGTGACATAACATTATTCAGCTGAATGACATATTATGAATTGTTGCTCTGTCCATATTATTCTCTCTTTTTTAAATGGGTGGATCATATTCCATGATATACAGCTGCTCCCATTTTGATAAACATTGAGTTTATTTCCAAGTAATCTACTATAAAAAGTGCTGAAAGATAATCCTTGTATAGATGGCTTTACATACTTGCATAATTATTTCTTTCAGATAGATGTCTCGAAATGCAAGTGTAGGAAACGCATGCATTTAATTTCATAAGTTGATTCACCTAGTCATTTTCTTACTGAAATCATAGTAATATTAACTCTACCATAACTTAACCTCAGAAAATTCTGTTTCACATTTTACATAGGAAATAGTGGGAACTTTCACTAAAATTATGGAAAAATATTATAGAATTGGTCACAAATTTAAAACATAGCACAATATATTTAAATATATCTGCATTTTTTAGTCTAGTTTTTTATCTAAAGTAATTCATTTTTCTTATAAGAATTTGTTTTAAATATGGAAAACATAAAAAAGTATTAGCAATCTTAATTTTACAACCTAAAGAAACCATTCGTTACATTTCAGTGTGTCTTCTCTCTGAAAATAAGTAATTCTGTGCATTATTTACATAACTGTTTTATTTTTCTTTTTTGGCCACCCGGAGGCATATGGAGTTCCTAGCCAGAGATCAAATCTGAGCCACAGTTGCAACCTAAGCTGCAGCTGTGCCAATGATGGGTCCTTAACCCACTGTGCTGGGCAGGGGATTGAACCTGTGTCCCAGTGCTCCCAAGGTGCCACCAATCCAGTTGTGCCACAGTAGAAACTGTTAATTGTCTTATTTTCAATCTGAGTATAAATATTTGTATTTTTTCATGTCATTACATTATTCAATAACATATTTAAAGTTTAGTTTCACTAAGTAGATAAAGCAGTTTGCTTACCTATTCCCATGACGACTGACACTGAAATTACTTAGGGTTTTACTTGCAAGCCTGGCTTAAAACTGCTTTCCAATATCCTCAGCATCTGCCTGACAATGGGGAGGAGGGTGCTCGTTTAGGTCATTATTGGCCATTCTCTGAACTCCCTGTACATAAAGAGTGAGGATTCTTGGCTCAAATTTTGTGACAAGTCTATTTCTGAACAAATTATGGTGGCCCAGGGAAATTTTGTTGCAGATTGTCTTAAACTACGCAAAGTTGCTTTTGGTGCAGGGGAATCCCCAATCCTATCCAATATAGGTGGTTAGGACTGGAGGTGGGGTGATTGCCCAGAAGAAATTCTGGATGCTATTACCATAAAGGATAAGTGTTGGATAATGGACAATAAAGAGGTGTTTATTATAGTGACAAAGTATATCAAGTCAAATAGACCTGTCTTGGCTTGATCAAAAAGAATAGCAGGGGATGATGATATTAGTCTCAGAAGAGGAAAACTGCTTTATTTTCTGAAACATTTGCATATTTGCAGAAAGAATACTTCTGGGTTTTCCTTCCTGGCTCCCCTCAGCATCTGCTGGTTTATCTCTCCTCAAGAACTTCAAGGTCCACTCCTCCAAAATGATGTAACCCAGAATAGCTGCAGCTTTTTTGGTAACATTAATTTTGAAAAGAAGCTTCTGTGAGAGAGTGAGAAGCCATCTGGGAGAAGGAGGGCAGGAAGGAGAGAATTAGAGAATTCTATTGCTTTCCTTTAGAGTCTTGCCCATAATCTGATACATAATAAATATAACAGGTATTTTATTTTTTGACACCCTGTCCTGAAGGTGTCTTTTATCTTACTGAAAGAAATCATCCTGGAAATTTCAGATAAGGTAAGAACTTTGTAGATTTTAATTTACTTTTGTAACAAAGTCCAAATTTCCTAAGCTATTGCTGCATCCTACTTCTTCAGTCTTATGTTTCTACCTTATCTCTATATACTAGCTACCCAATACTCTTTCCATTTCTTTAAACTTTACCAAGAAAAACAAATGCCAGTCTTTTATGTAGGCTGTGTTCTTTGATGTGCATGGTCTTCTGGCCATCTTCTCTCCCACCCTTCTTCACCTGAGTTATCCCTGCAGTTAACAAGTATCTTAAATCCTTCCTCCCTCCTTCTCTCCTTCTGTCCCTCCCTCCCTTCTTCCCTCCCTTCCTTTCTTTTTTTCCTTCTTCAGGAAGTATTCAAGGAAGTTTTTTATTTGTTTGTTTTGCTAGAGCTACGGCATGTGGAAATTCCCAGGCCAGGTATCAAACCTGAACCACAGCAGTGACCCAAGCCGCTGCATTGACAATACCAGATCATTAGCCCCCTGCACCACAGGATAATTTAGAAGGAAGCTTTTTGTTCAACAACTAGTTTAAGTTCCCTTGAGTCATGTTTCCAAATGATCCTATGTGTATACTTCCTGACCTTGATCCTAAATGCAATTTTAAAAAGTATTGCTTATATCACACTGATATACAATAAAGTGTATATACTAAAATGATAAAATTTTATATTTGTGACATATGTATATATCTGTGAAACCATCAATGCACTCAGTATAATGAATATATAAATATCTATCTATCTATCTAGAGACATATCTTTTCAAATGTTGCAATCTCTTCCTCCTGTCCCTTCCTGGTTCTCTCCTCCATCCCACATCAGGCAAACACTATTCTGGCTTTGGGTACTATAGATTAGCTTGCATATATTTCTTTTTTAAAATAACATATTATTTTGAAATTATTGACAAACAAGAAGTTGAAAAAAAATAGTACAGCGAGGTCCCTTTCAGCCAATATCCAGCTAATAACAACGACAACCACTTAACATATACAACTGGAATAAACTGTCAAAAGCAGAAATTGATATTGGCAAAATGCAATGAAGTACATTACAGGTCTGACTTGAATGTCACAGGGATGTCAGCAGGATTTCCAGTCTGTGATACCAAGTTTCATATGGTAATAGAACTTTACATAAAAGCAATAAAACAGTCTTTGACTGAGTAGTTTCACTCTGGTGTCTGCTGTCATGGTTGCTGCTCTGCAATCACCGATCACTCATGGCAAAGGGTGGAGCCTGGTAGAAATGTTTCAGGAGATTGATGTCAATTCCCCGCTCTTATTTTTGAGAAGAATCCATGTAAAATGTAAAAAAATCAAAAGATGGGACAGAAAACAGAGAAAGGAGTTTATCAAGATAATACCAAATTAAAGGGCAGGCACAGAGTAAGAAAAAGTGAGAACAATTTTGCATATTGGACATAAAACCTGGCATTTAGCGAAAGTCTCTAGAACTACTAAGACGATATTGTAGAGACATGGAAAAGCAATTTTGAGAAATATTATTACTAGTAATGAATTAAATAATCTTCTCTAAAATTCTTTTAAAGGTACTAAAAAAGATAGACAGAACTTTTTAATTACTCATGGTCACATCTGTGTCCCCCAGAAAGCTATGTAGATTAGAAGCTCTGTCACGTGGAGTGCTAGTTTTTTTTAGGCTATCACTGAATTCATCTATCACATCAACCAAAATAATACAATGGCCACCACCATTGCCAAAGTATATATCCTCCTATATTCCTAACATAGAGGTGAAAATCATTAATATCTGCCCAGATGATATAATTCACATATAACATTGTGTTAGTTTTAGGTGTACAACATAATGATTTGATATATGTGTATATTGTAAAATGATCATCACAGTTATTTTGTTAAACATCCATCACCGCATACAGTTACATTTTTTTTTAAATGAGCACTTTTAAGATCTATTCTCTTAGAAACTTTCAAATATATAATAGGGTATTAACTCTAGTCACATGCAGTACAGGACATCACCAGGATTTATTGCTGGGAGTTTATTCCTTTTGACAACCTTCATCCATTTCACCTACCTCTACCCCTGTTTCTGGAGACCAGCAATCCCTTTCTGTATGAGCTCATTTAAAAAATTCTATGTATGAAGATCACAGTATCACAACACATTTTAAATGCTCTTGTTCTCCTATTTTCTCTCTTGGCTTCTAGTCCATTCTTTACACTGATGCCAATATGATCTTACTTGGAAACATATCTAATGATGATATTCTATTGTTTCAAAAACTTTCAGTGACTACCTGCTTCTTGTAAGTAACTCCATGTCCTTCCACCTTGATGTTTTTTATCCCTGAAACCTCATACCTCACTATTCCCCACCTCAGGCTCTTAACTCTTTGACATACCAAACATTTACTTTCTTCAACTTGCTCTCTCCACACTGTGAGACATTGTCCTCTTCATGTAAGACATCCTTCATTTCTATCTACTCTATCCCCACCTGGGTTGGCTCCTACACATCTTTCAGATTCTCACTTAAAGTTCACTTTTTTCAGAAAGTGTTCAATGTCCTCTTCTCTCACGACTGGGTTACATGCTCCTTTTCTGTCTTCTGAGAGCACTCTTAGTCCCTGTGTGTTGGAACTTACTAGAAAATATTATAGGGAGTTCCCATTGTGGCTCATTGGAAATGAACCCAACTAGCATCCATGAGGATGCACGTTCGTTCCTGGGCCATGTTCAATGGGTTAAGGATCCCGTGTTGATTGCTGTGAGCTGTGGTGTAGATCGTAGATGTGGCTCGAATCTGTCATTGCTGTGGCAGTGGCGTAGGTCAGCAGGTATAGCTCTGATTCTACCCCTAGCCTGGGATCTTCCATATGCTGCACCTACAGCCCTAAATAAAAATAAAAATTAAAAATTAAAAAGTAAAGAAAATATTACATTGGCTATGTTTATCCATCTTCTTCATCATACTGAAATCTCTGTAAGAACACAGACCATGCGTTTTTTTTTTTAATATTTTATTTTTTTTATTTTTTTTTCTCTTAATGGATTTTATTTCACTTATAGGTGTGCATAAATCATCACAAGTCAATTTTACAGATTTTGTATCCCAAACCCCCAGTGCATCCCCCCACCCCCCCAGATTGTCTTATTTGAAAAACCAAGGTTTTCCAAAGTCTGTGAGTCATTGTCTGCTCTGTAAGAAGGTTCATTGTGTCT